>NQII01016036.1:0-10114 GCA_002778355.1 Clitarchus hookeri
ACAAGCAGGGTTATTTAGTGTTAGCCTGCGTTACTACTTCTTGGGTGCCTTGCTGTAAACCGAGATGAATTTTCATCAAGACTGTCTCCAGGCATCGGTTCATCAAAAACCCTGCTAGCATCTTGCAGGTATCCATGCTGGAGGTTGTGCATAAGGAAAATAGCATACGTGCTAAGCCTATGTGCCAATCACCCTGAACTTGCTTCCGCAGGTTTGCTTCACTGTTTGTACACTATGTTCTGCCTGCCCATTGCTTAATATGGGGGTGAAAATATCATTTGAACTCAATTTTTTTCACGAATGTTACTACCTCGTGATCTGAAAGCCATTGTTTGCTACTGTGACATCATGCAAGCCATGGCAAGTAAATATGTCTCGTGACTCTTGTGTTACAGTACTAGCAGAATTATTGGTTGCCCATTGAACTTTTGACCACAAAATGATTTCTACCTCCTGTAAGGAGGGAAGGGGGGCAGTGAAAAACTTGGTTTCCACTGTCCGAGCTTCAATCTGCAAGAGTATCAAGATAAGACCATTGACGGCTAATCGAGCTTTCGCTGGGTACATGTAGATTATCATAATACATATTTGTTTTGAGTTGCACTTGTTGTTTAGGGTGTTAGCAAGGTGCTTTGGATGAAGTTGCCCATAGCCCTCGTATTGAGTATGGCCAACCTTGTGAAGTCGTTCAGGAGGCTCATAATGTGTGGGAAATGCGGTGTGGGTCATGGGTTGCTCACTGCTTATAAATAGCACACACTATCTTGTAGGTGGCTCTGAGAGCAAGGCCACCTTTGTTTTCCAACGTCGAGGATATTTTTAACTCTTCCTGTCAACTTTGGTTCTATCTGGGTNGAGAGCAAGGCCACCTTTGTTTTCCAACGTCGAGGATATTTTTAACTCTTCCTGTCAACTTTGGTTCTATCTGGGTGGTGATTCTGACTTTCACGACCGGGTAGTCTTTATGTAAATGCTAGCCTGGGCAGTACCAGCATTTCAGTGTAAATGGAGCCACTTCGGCTTTGACTGCCATCTTTGCTCCCAGGGGATTAATGGTATTGTGTGTGGGAGCNTCAGTGTAAATGGAGCCACTTCGGCTTTGACTGCCATCTTTGCTCCCAGGGGATTAATGGTATTGTGTGTGGGAGCGCGTGGAGGAGTAATGTGTTTCTCCCTTGTTCTCTCCTGCTGTGCGTTATCTTGTTCAATTTCTCTGGCACTCTCCACCAGTTCTTCTAGCTTCTGTGCTTGTAGGGTTCGGAGTGATGTCCTGATAGCAGGCAGTAATAGTTTTGCCATCAGTTGCACCCCCTCCCCCACTGTGCTGTCAGGCACTATCTGTGAGTAAACCTGCAGTTTGCAAATAATGAAAATTTTGGCCTGTTCTTTAACCTGTTGTTTTCATCTGTAAAACTCCACGGTCAACTCGGTAAGGACATATTTGCTGGCAAACTTCTGCATCAGTCGGGTCTCAAACTATGGCCAATTGTTTATGACTTCTCTGCACTTTTCCCACCAGAATAGAGCCGCCCCCTTCAGCTGCTTACACGCGCTCAGTACCAATAGTGTTTGTGGGATCTCATCTTCTTTGAACTCCTGTATGCATGTCGTGAGAAAGGTTTCTGGGTCCTCGTGTGGCCAGCCAGCAAATTTAGGAAGTAATACATTAGCCGTAAGCACCTGCCGCCACCTTTTAGAAGACGACAAACCATCGAAGAGGAAGCTTCGAGGGTGATGAATGTAACCCACACCGGCAAGCACCCACGAGTCCCTTCTTTTCATCTTGTTAGGCCGAACTTTTCCACAAAATTTCTTTCTCCAGTGTGGGGAAAAAAAGGTCCCTCTTCCCTTCCTAAATTGCTCACAATGCAAGTTTTTTTTTAGTAATGTGAATTTATAATTGATTCTACAATACTGTTCTCGTAATCCCTTTGGCTCATACCGTAAACTGTTATGTGTCTTTACTGCGTAAAGCATGTGAACTGCATAAACTTCAATAATTCTGAAAGAAAAATTTCCAGCATTTCATTTGTTTTTATAATGGCACCTTTATTTACAAACTTATCTCATGCTTCTACTGAGTGAGAGAACAGAGCTGAGTTTTAACCACCTGTTATTTCTGACGACTGCAACATTACAGTAGTAGCTGAACCTTTAAACACTTAAGTGTTTTGTCTATAAGTATATTTAGTAGTGTTATTGTAATTCATATTTTGTAAATTATATTTATTTATGTCATTGTAAACCATATATTTGTGAAGAAATTTTTGTAATGTCCTTATATCCTCCCTCCCCCTCCCCCTTGAATTCTATCCAGCAGTATCTTCCTATTAATAATGGCATTAAATCATGTGGACATTTAATATAAATTAGGTCCCAAGGAAATTATATTTATGTGGAAGACATAATACCTAAAATTTATTCTTGAGATCTATTATCTTGTGAAAAAGGTTTTTGTGATGTCTTTATAAATGTTTCTTTTTCTTCATCACAGTTGTACAGACGATAGCATAAATTTATTTTAACAGTAACAAAAATATTGAGTAGAAGTGCAAAAATGTCAAAAAAAAAATACCATGTTGATTATTTTTAGTTTCTGCATAATTGTTTGAAAGCACAATTTATTTGAAATTACTTAAATTTGGTTTTAATTCTTTAGTAAATTTACTATACAAACTGTAGTAGCGTATACATAGGTATAATATTAATATTATGCAACAGATTGTTATTTTATTTTAAGCATATGTTATTTTACAAGAGAACCTGAAAGTGAAATTTACAATTTGAGGTTTCCGCCAAGAAGTTAAATAGTATAGCAAAATTAGAGGAGGGGGTGGCGAAAAGCAAGTTTGCTCTCGTCTAGAAAATTAGTTGATCCAGCACTAGGGACAATGATATGAGATCCTGATGCTCACCAACCTTACAGTCTGGGACAGAATGCACCAAAGCAATGATCTGAGTCTCGTACTCGAAAGAGCATCCTATCTCAATTCAGTTTCTATCCTTGGATGCCACGAACTGCTAGTCTGACCCATGTTTCTTCTACCGATAGCAACCAGATGGTAGGCTACTCCAGGCAAAAGGATTTAGTTTTCAAGCCCTTTGCGAATTGGCTGCTGAGATGCATGCAACATGTAACAAGTGCGTTCTGATATACAACACTTACCACCAGTACTCCTCCACCATCCAATCCCAAATTCTCTAACAGCCTGTACCTCTGTACAACCTGCCCGTAATAAACCATAACTCTCTGGGGAAAATTGGTTTGGTCCAAAATTTGCTTTACTGCTGGGAGTACAGTTGTGGGAGATGTACAGAGACCTTCCCCGTGATTGGGAGAACCAATCACTTGAAAAAAAAAGTTTTACAGAACCACTTGTAATGCCACACATATGCAGGGTCATGTGATGACATGCAGTGAATTGGGGTATGCAATGGGTTGCTAGGTGATCTGCTATGTATTTCNCTATCTCAATTCAGTTTCTATCCTTGGATGCCACGAACTGCTAGTCTGACCCATGTTTCTTCTACCGATAGCAACCAGATGGTAGGCTACTCCAGGCAAAAGGATTTAGTTTTCAAGATTTAGTTTTCAAGCCCTTTGCGAATTGGCTGCTGAGATGCATGCAACATGTAACAAATGTGTTCTGATATACAATACTTACCACCAGTACTCCTCCACCACCCAATCCCAAATTCTCTAACAGCCTGTACCTCTGTGCAACCAGCCAGTAATAAACCATAACTCTCTGGGGAAAATTGCTTCGGTCCAAAATTTGCTTTACTGCTGGGAGTACAGTTGTGGAAGATGTACAGAGACCTTCCCGTGATTGGGAGAACCAATCACTTGGGGAAAAAAAAGTTCTACAGAACCACTTGTAATGCCACCCATATGCAGGGTCATGTGATGACATGCAGTGAATTGGGGTATGCAATGGGTTGCTAGGTGATCTGCTATGTATTTCNCTATCTCAATTCAGTTTCTATCCTTGGATGCCACGAACTGCTAGTCTGACCCATGTTTCTTCTACCGATAGCAACTAGATGGTAGGCTACTCCAGGCAAAAGGATTTAGTTTTCAAGCCCTTTGCGAATTGGCTGCTGAGATGCATGCAACATGTAACAAGTGCGTTCTGATATACAACACTTACCACCAGTACTCCTCCACCATCCAATCCCAAATTCTCTAACAGCCTGTACCTCTGTACAACCTGCCCGTAATAAACCATAACTCTCTGGGGAAAATTGGTTTGGTCCAAAATTTGCTTTACTGCTGGGAGTACAGTTGTGGGAGATGTACAGAGACCTTCCCCGTGATTGGGAGAACCAATCACTTGAAAAAAAAAGTTTTACAGAACCACTTGTAATGCCACACATATGCAGGGTCATGTGATGACATGCAGTGAATTGGGGTATGCAATGGGTTGCTAGGTGATCTGCTATGTATTTCCTAAGGGAGTGGCAACAGTCAACAATACCACTTCTTCCACCAAGATGTTAGGGATCCTATTCCATAAGGAATACTGTCTGTTGCCAACGAGTGCTTTTATTGATCAATGACATTAGCCACCCTAGTCTTTCACTGCGATTTCTAATCCTTAAAGGGGTCGCGGTGGCTGAGCGGTTTGACTGCTCGCCACCCACCAAGGCAAATTGAACTCAATTCCCAGCCGGATCATTCCCGGATTTTTGCAAGTGGGAATCCTGCTGGACGATGGTCTACGAGTTTTCTTGGGGATCTTCCATCCCCCCACCCCCCTGCTTTCCAGCACTGCTTCGTTCTCACCTCATTTCACCCTCATCGGCTCTCAAGACCTCATTGTTAAGAGCAGTCCAAATCTCTCAACTCAACTAATCCTCAAAGCCAAGGTGGGACTACTGTGAGGCTGCTCTCAAACTTTACAAAGAATCTAGCATATGTCACCTGCTGGGAATCAAATACTTTTCTGGGTTCCAGACACTTTGCCTAAAATATCTTTTTGAGGCACTGTGGCAGGACAATACATAGGAGTGGCAGATGAATATCCATGCTACCTCCAACTCAAGAAAAATGACCAATAAACATATGTAATTAACTTATTGAAGTATAACATCACGTAATTAAATAGTGTATTACATAATTAGATATAACGAAAGTCTGTAAGCACTACATTTATCAGAGGTGTAAATTATATCATATTTACGCCAATGTAAATTACAATTACAAAGGTAGGTTGATCTCACTTTGTCAATAATAAAAAAAGAAACTTGAAAGCAACGCCAGTAATTTTCTTAGGGCCATTGTTCCCTTATCTTCAGAAAGGAAACTGAGGCGGAAGAACTCGGAAGCCAATGTTTTGCCGCACCTTGCGGAAGGTATCTTCCAGGTAGAAGTTGCCTACTGCAAGGTACAGCGAAGCATCAGTTTGTGAAACTAGCAAACCAATGCAGTTCCAGACCGGAAGCTGAGATAACCAGCCCGACGATGACTATGAAAGCTTGTAGTCGTCTACCAAGAAAACTTCAGTGTAAGGTTCTACAAATGTGATGTTCAAGATGTCGTAGAGTATCAGTTATTCCGATAACTGACAGAACGAAACCTATGTCCTACGCATTACTCATCCTCCTTGAGAGTGACGTATTTAGGTGTTGGCACTTAAATGGTCCATACGACCTCTTATTGGTCAGCAATGAAGGCTTAATTTTGACTTAATGAACTGTCACACAGGAATAAGTTTCCTCCTATGTCAGAGCTGCAAACCTTTCTGCCATGGCACCAGACACTATCGTAGTGGCAGTAGTTGCAAAAGACAACTGGAACAAGAAGGCAGCTGAAATGGGCCCCATGAAAGGGTCCTTGACTTCCGGGTCGACCATAAAGTCGCCTAGCGCAGTGAACGGATTGTTGTAACTGCTGCGGCCAAAGCTCATGGCAAAACCAAACATCCAGTAAGTGAGTCCTCCAAGGGCGACATCCACCACGTTCTTCATCATGATGTTCACTTCATTCTTCACAGACACACAGCCAGACTCCAGCATGCCAAATCCTGTACCAACACACACACACACACAACTTAAGAGTATTAGTTCAATAATGGCTTCACATGTAGCTACATATATGCAGACTGTAACATGAGCTGATAAGCGCTGTAAGTCAAACAAACAGTTTATGTTCACATGACCATGCTCTTTTATGCTAAATTACTACAATACAAATTATGGTACAAATTAAGATCGTAACTTTTTTTTACAATGTTGTTAAGTTGATGTTTTGAAAATATTTAACACTAAATTTAATACAGGCTGTTTACTGTTAATTAAGAACTTCTGAAATGAACATTTTAAAAACGACACTGCCACTACCTGCATACTCCAGTATGTTTTAACGGTCACACTGACAAGCATGCACCCAACAAAGTTGGTAACATTGAATGAAAAGTGTTAGGTGAACACAAGTCAATACTGAAACTATTTCTTTTGCTTTCTGGTTTTCTAATGCATATAAATGTAAGAATTTGCAGATTTGTATATAAAAATTTTACTGTNTATTTCTTTTGCTTTCTGGTTTTCTAATGCATATAAATGTAAGAATTTGCAGATTTGTATATAAAAATTTTACTGTTTCACTAGACTGACACATGAATAAAGTGATCAGGTCCATGGCAATATTAATTTTACATATGGCAGAAGGATACACAACGTGCATACAAGTACATCACAAGCAGGGCTTTCAAAAGTGCTCCGTTTACCTTGAAAAGCCTATGGAAATAAAATTTGTACGTAAAATATATTGAAGTAACGTTTATCAGCTGAACTGTTCCCACCAAGACTTCAAGGCCTTGCAACCTCTTCTACGCAAATTAGTGACATCATGACTAAGGGGCAAACATAAGTGGGCAATATGGCTGGCACCTTCGTTATTGGCATGTGGTACGTTGTTGTATTTTAATTAAAGCTGTGGCTTATAGTGTAATAATGCACAATGGTATTTTATTTGTGTGTTCCTCAGTGTCTTGGAAATGACTCTGATGGTCTAAAGTGCAAGTCATTAAATTTCCTGACAATGGTTAAAAAGTAAATGCCTGGCTGAACACTATTTTGCAAGAGAACTTTGTACTCACAAAATTTTCAAATGTAAGTAGACGTTTATCTATAAACTTTCAGTAGAAAAAGTAACATTTAAGCAATATTATTACTGCAGTTTATTTGCATGTGTGTATAACTATTGACAATATTTAAGGATAGCTGTTTACACCTACAGTGGGGCTTAACTGTTTCATGCTTCTTACATAAAGGCAATTTTTTTAGCACTTATTTTGTGCTTAAATAAAACTGATTTCAGTTATCTTAAATAAATTATTGAAAGTATTTTAACTGCTTTATTAGTTGGTTTCTACAAATTATTTCAAACAACACAGATATTTTACAAAATATAATACACATCAAGCTTCACTCCAAAAGGGTTATATTTACAATATAGCTCGCATTAGTTAAACATTACAGAAAGTTCGGGTATTGTGGACCCTTTGGTTAAAGTGGACCCAAGTTGTAAAATTTAGTGTAAGTGCTGCAACCTGGTAAGAGTCACATGAAGTACTCTGTCACAATACATTAGTTGCCTGGACGGCTGGAGGAGTGCGTCAATCAATATCTGCAAGTAATAAAACAGTGACGGTAAATCTAGAATTCAAAGTTTTTGCAGGTATAAACAATTGAAATTATTAAAAAATGTTTTATAGTAATGATACAGATGTGTGTGTTTATTGTAGGTGTTTCAGATTCGTAGTATGTCAGTAGTTTAATATACAACACCATTCGAAAAACAATGGCATGGGTTGGCTAAAGTGGCCCTGCCAATTGTGGCTAAAGTGGCACCAGTCCAATTTACCCACCGTAGTTTCCATTACTTCAATTTTCATTTGTAATAGTTAATTTGTTATAACTATGAGTCTATGATTGTGCCTGTTATTATCTGATTTTATCTATAACCTAGTTAAGAGTACAGAAGGTGAACAACTAAAGCAAAAAATTTATCCTTGATTACATAAACATAAAAGACTGTTTTTATTTATTTCAGATGTCAACACAGACAGAAAAAGTAGGTGTACCCAAGAAGAAACTAATAACATGGAGTCAACAGTCCATGATTGCTGCTGATCATACCGTTTGCAGTAAGGAAATGGGCCTGAATCAAACGCAAAAAAACATTCAGTGTGTCGGAAACATATTTAAGGCGGTATGTGAACATGACTGACAAATCTCTAGAAGAATCCATTCGTACAGCATCAGGTAGGAAACCAATCTTCAATTATCCAGAGTTCACTTCCCCCCTCACCTCCAGAAGGAAATGCATTTTCAGTATGTCCTAGTGACATTTAACCATCTCCAGTAATTTCGAACCCAACAACAAGAGATTGGCTAAAGGGAACTTTATGTGTTGTTACGTCATCTCCTTTTAAAGCTAACCTTGAAGAGTAGGACACGAGCTGCCAAAAAGATTCCTCAACTTCAATCCACTGGACAGAGAAAGAATAAGTCATCTGAGAAGACTACGAACAAAAAGTGAAGTGTTGAACGTCGAAGGATTGATCAAACTGATACTGTGTGAATCTACTGCTCTAGAAAATTTTCGGATGACAAAGATGGAGAAAAATGGGTTCAGTGTTTAGTGTGTTTACACTGGTGTCACAAAGAATGCGCTGATAATGAAACTTTGAACTTTGGGTGAGATACAAAATCTCTATTTTACGCATATTTATAGATAATGTGTTTGGTGCAGCATAATCTTAATTTAGTAGAATA
Source organism: Clitarchus hookeri (assembly GCA_002778355.1). Taxonomy (NCBI): domain Eukaryota; kingdom Metazoa; phylum Arthropoda; class Insecta; order Phasmatodea; family Phasmatidae; genus Clitarchus; species Clitarchus hookeri. The sequence continues at coordinate 8,782 of NQII01016036.1, forward strand.
TTTCCATGTGTGCCAAGAACACATTCTGAATTATTTTAGTAATAGACCATATTCATTTTGTTTACGTTAATTATCACCCATTATAACAGTAATTTGTCCAAAACATGTTTCAACTGTACACTTGCATAAATAGATTACAAATGTGGTTCACAATTTTTAATAATTAATAATGGGGAAAGTGGACTTGTGGTTCCACTTTACCCGAATGGTGCGGGTAAAGTGGACATTTGCAGACTTGTATTAATATCACAATATCAATTACAAAAATTTAATTTAATGTGTTAGTCATATGTATTCCGTATACCGATATATCAAGCTGAAATATACCATAGACCAATGTAATTTGCCTAACATAGTTTCTGAAAAAAAAATTATATATACCCAAACTTCCTCTATAATATAACATCACTACTATCTAAAGAACAATTAAGAAATGGCTTACAATATTTTATATATTCAGCAAATGTCTCATTAAGTAATATTTATGAACATAGTTTTTTTCTTGTTTGCAAATGGCAGCAGAGTAAATACAAGGAAAATTAAAAAATGGCCTACAGTTAGTTTATATATTCAGAGAATGTATAATTAAGTAATACTTTTGAAAATTGTTCTTAACTTGTTTATAAATATCAAATTGAAAGCAAACACTTTGCATGCAGTACAGACCATTTCAGTTTCCTGCATTTCTACATACCCCAAAATAGCATTACGTAGGTAGTGATGGTATTGCCTATCGCCAGTAACATCACATATACGTTGTAAGTCCTTGTAGTCTCTGTGTTAATAGCTGAATAGGAGTTTCTCAAGGACATAGGCACAGGTACTTCTGAAAGAGCTCCTTGCAAAAATTTCTCGTTTATTGAATATAATTATCTTATCAGTCGTAATAATACAGTATGTGCATGTGAATAAGGTGCAGGAATTTCAGTGCATTAACTTTATTCTTCACCCAGGGTACACCAAACTCTGAGATTGGGCTATTTCACATAAACGTAGACGTACATCTATGGAAAGAGTATAGGTGTATACTGAGAGAGGGGAGGAGGGGAGAAAAAGAAGGGAGTGAGAGGGAAAAGGGGAGAGAGTGGGAGTGAGAGGAGAGGGGTGAGAGTGAAAGGGGTAAAGATGGAGGGGAGGTAAAGTGATAGTGAGAGGGATTGGAGAGAGGATGGGGTGATATGGAGGGAGTGAGGAAGAGTGGAAGGGGAGGGAAAGTGATAGTGAGAGGGAAAGAGGAAGAGAGAGGGGAGTGAGTAAGAGTGGGAGGGGGAAAGGGATGGGAAAGAGGAGTGGGAGGGGAAAGGTGGGGATGAGGTAAGGATGGGGTGGGATA
>NQII01016037.1:0-11959 GCA_002778355.1 Clitarchus hookeri
CACACTGAACACTTTCGGTGATTATAACGCAATTAACAAACCGCGGTGATGTTTTTATAGAGCACGAAGAATGCTATTTCACTCATGCCTTACTAGTTCCCACGCAGCACAAAATGTAGCGTTTATGTTTCACAGAAACATTTTATTGTTAACAATGAAACATATCAGCTGTGTTTCGAAATGTATCTGGAATCTTTCAGATATGCGAATATGTCCCACAACATAAGTTATTTATAATAAAAAACTAACAGAAACATTTAAGTATAATGTTTCAGCAATATTTCTAATTTGCGTCACTGAAATAGTTTAGCCAAGTTACGAAATTTCTATCTGTAGTACTTCTACAGTGTTTCAGATATGTGAGTATGTCCCATCCAAGAAAGTTATAGTTGCTATCTACCATTATACATTCAGTGTTTTTTTCCCTGCAATGTTTCATATTTTTGATGTTGAAATGTTTCAGCCATGTTTCAAAATGTATCAGTAATGTTTCAACAATATTTCAGAAAGGTATGAATGAAAATAGTTATTTGACCCTTCTAAACTCAAACAGTTTAGAAGCATATACGAAAAATTGCAGAAATTATGTTTTGTTTAGGCAACGTTGCCTTTCTGAAACATTACCGACATATTATATACTGTGTAGAAAAGTTCTCTCACCACGAGTGCTAATATCCTTTCTCGAGAAAAATATTATTGTTTACAATTGAAATTTAAGTGTCGAAGTTTTTATTATGAGGATTTTGAACATTAACACACAAATGTGGTGAAATTATGTCTGTGGAGTATGGGAAAAGATCGTTTTCGAACGTTATTCGAACTGCTATCAAAAATTCCAATTTATTTTTACTACAATACTATGCTGGATATCTTCAATAAAATTTTATGTTAATAATTTTTTTTTACCTTGACCTTCTGAAATATTGACGTTTTACAACCTAACTTATCTTAATTTGTGCGGTCTTAACCTTCTAACAGGACGAAGATCGGATATTGAAACAATACAAGCACAGATATTGATGAGTGGTTTCAAATATATTTAACAGCAGTTACGTTGCTGTAACTGCCACCTAGATATGTTTCCAAATATTATTTTTAAAAGTTTGGTAGCAAGTAAGCTTTCTAAATGTTTCAAAACCAATTTTCTGAAATGCCGCAGAAACACTTTATGGAAATGTTCTGTAAATGAGACACTGTAAAGTAACTGAAACATATCTGAAACATTTTTTGTTGCATGGGCGTAAATATAAATAAGATGCATAGAAGCATACACTCTGTTAATATATGTAACCAGTGAAGAACGTGTTGTGCACACGAGGAAAACAGCATGCAAAGAATTGTATCTCATCCGCCGCGGAGGTAACGCAGTTTGATGATGACGCCATGTCATAGAATTTAGGAAATACACTGCTAACTTAATTAATTTGAGGTAAAATTTAAAAAACGTAAAAAAATAAGAAAGTCCCAAGGAAAACTTTTTGCTATGAGGCACACAGATAAACAGACAGAAAGAGCCTCGTTTAAAAAGGGCTGAAGCACCTGACGTGATTAGTAAACTTTGTGTTGAAACGAAGTGTAAGTATGTAATATTTGGTTTGATGATTAAATAATTGCAAACACACGAAATTTAATGGAAAACTTTGTGTAAATGTTTCAAATTAAGCTAAGTAGGTTCAAAATTATTTTAATCAATTAAATAAATGCTGTCTTTACATGCATTGTTTCTTCTCTGAAACTATTTAAATTACGAATTTTGGCATAAAGTTAAATTTTTCTTAGTCAATAGTTATTGTATTGTAATTTGGTCCTTCCGAAAGGTGTAGTTATGATAAAGGAAATAGCTCATAAAAAGGTTATATCAAATAAGTTTTAATTCAATAGAAACATACAAATTTGCTAATAATTGTTGCTGAGCCTAAAAGTAAGGTTCCATCACCGTAACCATCAGGGGATAACTCGTCGTATGATGATAAGTGTTATAGCTAATTCATCAATAAGAAGTTACTGATATTCATAACTAATGAGCCAACTTTCCTTTACATGGGTGCCAATAATTTTTAATAAAGTTCTTAAAAGCATATATGGTAGGTAGGCCTTGAGGTCTCGTTGGCCGCAGTATCTTTAGAGAAGGTAAACGAGACAATTACAAACACAGACGTGCCTTATATGGCACTTGGAACACAGAAATATCGTACCAAAGGGTAGCATGCAACCAACTACATCACGGAGGTCGGATTCGGAGCATCCAGCTACGTATGTAAACAGTATAATATTTTTGTAGACAGGGTTTATTTACATGAAATATTTACATGGTTGTAATTTTAAAATAAGTACATGTAAAACTTAAAACACGTCAGTTTACATGGCCTACCGTAGCGCTACTTACGTGAAGAATTTTGTGAAATTTGGTTGATTGGTTCCCAAGATATAGCATAAAAATTTTATTTTTATTATTTGGCACTACGTACAAAATGTCCTAAAAACAGCCCCTGTTACGATGCTTCTAGCATACACTGTCACTATACATTTTTGGTTGAATTTGGCTAAATTGTTTAATATATATTACTAACTTACATAAATTATCCATATGGACACCATTTTAAAATCAGTGGCCAACCCATTTGAAATATATAAATTATTTGGGCTACCGTATTACTATTTGTTTGCCAATTTAGGTAGGAATCGGTTGATTGTTTGCTAAAATAAGATATCAAATTTTATTTATTCATGTGGTGCTATCTTAAAAAATCGCTCACAAAGGAGGCTCTGCGTAGACCACATTTGATGTTTATCGTAGATACAGTCAGCATACAAAGTTAAGTGGAAATTAATTACATGGTCTCGAAAAAACAACATACGAATCTAAAATATAAATGTGGCTGCTATTTATAAAATAAGTGTCTAGTCCTCTTAAAACATGCTGTTTTAGATAGCCAGCCACAGTATATGCCATTGTATGCCAAATTTGGTAATAATCAGTTTATTGTTTCCCGAGATATGGCATAAAAATTTATTTATTCATATTCCGTTATCTTACAAAATGGCGCAGAAAATTAATTTTGTGCTGGCATATATAATGCTTGTAATATACGTATTATGAGTATACCAAGTTTGGTCGAAGTAGGCCAAATATAGATATCGAAAATAAATATAAAATATTTCTACGTCTGTCATTTTGGAAATAAAGGTCTTCACTACTGAAATCGCATATGTTTACATGATCTAACAGAGTAATATTACTTACGTGCAAAATTTGGCGAGAATTGGTAAAGTAGTTTTCGAGATATAACCTAAAATCTTTATTTTTTCATGTAGGCATCTTCCAAAATAGAGATCGACATCAATACCCATCTATAAAATAAGTTTTTACAATATGTACTGTCAACACACAAAATTTGGTAAATATCGGTCAAATGGTTTCAGACATATGACATAGTACCTTATATTCTAAAATTTCCGCCATTTTGAAAATAAGCGTGTAGTGTGATCGAAAAATATAAAAGGAGAATGTCCTTACTAAGTTCTGTATGTGTACCAGGTTCAGTGAAATTCTGTTCTGGCATTCAAAAGTTTTTAAGGGAACACACTCATAGACACAAATACACAGATAAACAAATACAGAAAGTTGTCTCATAAGCCTATGTTTCCATCGGAAAGTAGGCTAAAAATACTAAAGCTAGAAAATTGCCAAAATTATGATTAGGCTTACATCAGTTTTACATAGTTATTCTTTTATAATTTTCCCTTAAGCGAAGTGGTAAGCGGAAGGGGTGACGTATACATTATACTAACTTCAATTTGCAGCAGAAATCGGCGCGCGCACACACATCCACAGCTCAACTTTGCGAGGCGTATCGACCTCGGCCCAGGAAGTCGCCTGGATCTGCGTAACTCAATGTTCATTTACTCAGCTCACTTCTGTCAATTATGCAACGAAATACACATCTCCAGCAAACTGTGTAGGATATAACCAGTGTGATTATGCCCTATCATAATTAGGGTACAAAGATTTTGTAGATAATTTTCGACAGTTTTTAAAGCACATAATTGTCTTTGTTTTATCATTAATGTCAGATAAACTGCTTTCATATATTAAGTACGCTTGCTGATGTTCGAGAGCACAGATGAAATCATTTTCGTGCAGGGGACATGGGTTCACTTCCCTCCTCAGACATCCAGGTTAGGGGAGAATTGGCACCATATTATATATTTGCCATTACCTAATGTTTAATATTAATTTTCGATAAAGCAACTTTATTAGAGCATATAACATTATTTTGTTATATTTTAGAGACAATTGTAGTTTCATTTTTTGTATTAAGTTAAGGGGGCAAACAAGGCCCTATCTAAAAAATTATTTCTTCCAATGATTTTAATATTAGAGATTTAGAAAAATGTTAATTATGAAAAATGTTTGTTTATTATTCTCGTACTTAAATACTCTATGAACTTTATTACAACAAAGATAATGGTAAATATGTAAAAATAAATGCAAACATATGTAACTGGGAGTAGAATGATAATCTGCGTCCGGGGACAATGTACTTTAAATGGGACAAAACTGGCGCCTGGCACCCGGACCGGCCGGCCGTTATATTGTGACGTCACGCAACCGTATCTAGGATCTGGGTAACTACCTTGACCCATGACCTTGACCTTGATACCATACCAGTTACCTTAAATGAACTTAAAATAAAAAAATGCAGAAAAATTAGAACATTCCCCAAAAATATTTTTAAAAAATTTAAAAACTATTTGAATTTTTTTTAAAGATGTACATGTACGAGTTTTGGGATTTGATGACAGTTGGATCGACTAAACTCCCGAAATAACTGGCCCTCGCCATGTTGTGACATTACCCAACTGCCATCTTGGATTTAGGTGACATTGACCTTAAACTTTGACCTTGGCCCCATTCCCGTGGCCATGATGAACTTGAAACAAAAAAATATAAGGAAAAATTATAAAATCCCAAAGAAAACTACAAAAAAAAAAAAAGAAAATTAAAAGTGGTTTAAAAAAATTATTTAAAGATGTACGTATAGGTGTTGATGAGAGGTTGATCGAAGTAGCCCCCAACACGAAAGACCCTCACCAGGTAGGCCAGTGTCCATCTTATCAGCCATNGATGAGAGGTTGATCGAAGTAGCCCCCAACACGAAAGACCCTCACCAGGTAGGCCAGTGTCCATCTTATCAGCCATGTTATATGTTGATGGCCTTGACCTTGAACTTGACCCCCGGCACCTTAAAGCCAAAAAATTCTAAATATCCCAAAAAATTTCCGAAAAATTCCAACAAATTCCCAAAAAAAGTTTACATTTGACCCAATGACCCCAAGACCCATGACACATGACCCAAGACCCATTGATCCATTACTCATTTACGAATTGACTCATTGACCCATGACCCATGAACCAAAAAATTATAAACATTTATAAAAAAATAATTAATTAAAACTTCCAATAATTTATAAAAAAATAAAAAATTACTATTAATACATTTATATAAAAACTTACATTTGCAGAGGTTTACTTAGCGCCAGGTCCAGCGGAAAACTGAACCTCACAAATTTTTCTCATAGGTTAATTAGTCGACATGATTCCACCCCCTCACCTTTGCTCATTCTGTCGAATGTCCTCCACTCATTATATTCATTTTTTTGTTCGTCATTTGTTTAGGTTTTCATCCCCTAGTTGATGCTAGTGTATTAAATTTGTATATCTCATACAATTTCCTACATCTGTTCTTAGTATCTCTTTTTGATGAACAAAACAAATTTTCTTATTATTTAAGCAACATTTATTGTAAAAGTTTAAAAAAAAAGCATCTATGGTGGATTTTTCCCTTTCCATTAAAACATTTTTTTATATAGAATTAGTTACAGAGTTAATAGTGTTTGCTAATTTATACATTATTTTGATTCATTTCGTATCGTATGCAGTTCAGAGAACATTATTTTTTATAGTATGTAGTGTAACTGCAGATATTGAAAGGGGGTTGAGATTTCATAAAAAGCACGTTCTTTTATTAAAACATCAAATTATTCTTCAAACGTTTACATTCTTCTTTACCATTTATTTAAAGCTACACATAGACTCAATGAAATTCCTAAGATGCCTTCAACAAGTACTTTGTTTTCTGTTGACAATAATTTGAAAGTTTATATACTGTTCTTTAGAGAAATAGATATTAATCGATACAAAAATATTATGTGTTATTTATTTTTCTCTTTAATTGCATTAAGTATGAGCGTGGAGTCATCCAATATGGCCACAATTGGTCAGGAATGACAGAGCGGGAGGGAAATTCAAGATGGCGGTCATTTAAAAGGAATAACAGAGCAGGAGGTTTTCACATGATGCCATCCAAGATGGCGGCCGACTTGTCGTCTCATCCGTTGCACCCAGCACCGATCGCCTGAGTGAGAGAGCATGAGAAATTAAAGGAGATCAGGATGAAAATGAGAAAAACCCCTTCTCAGAATGCAAGAGCGTGAAGTGGAGACATAAAATATGGCCGCCATTAGCCAGGAATGACATAGCGGGAGGTAAAATCCAACATGGCCGACATTGATAAAGAATGACAGAGCGGGAGGTTATCTCGTGACATCATCCAAGACGGCCGTTGGCTCGTGCCCTCGTTCCAGCCTCTTTCGCAGAATGCCCATTTTACTAATACTTATGCTGGTTCAAATAATATGGCCCAGTAGTAGAATGATTATATGCTTCCGTCCAGGGACAATGTATTTTAAATGGGACAAAACTGTCACCTGGCACAGGCACTGGTGCCGACCGGCCACCATGTTGTGACGTCACCTAACCACCCTCTAGTATCTGGGTGATCTTGACCTTGACCCCATGCCTATAACCTTAAATGACACTGAAACAAAAAAATCCAAAAAAATTTGTAAACAAATTATAAAAACAAAAAATTAAAAAAAAATTAAAAAAATTAGTAGAGGTGTACATGTAGGAGTTCCGGGGTTCGATGACAGGTAGATTGACTCAGTTCCCGAAATGACCGGCCCTAGCCATGTTGTGATGTCACCCAAATGCCATATTGGATCTGGGTGACCTTGACATAAACACCATGCCTATAACCTTGGATAACCTTAATACCAAAAAATTGCACAAGAATTTTAAAATCCCAAACAAATTTCAAAAAAAAATTCAATGATGTACATGAAGGAGGTCCAGGGTTCGATGAGAGGTGGATCGACTAAGCTTCCAACACGATCGACCCTCACAAGGTCGGCCAGTGTCCATCTCATCAGCGATGTTAGATGTTGATAGCCTTGACCTTGAACTTGACTCCGGTGACCTTGAAGCCAAGAAATTCTACAAATCCCTCCAAAAAATTTCCAAACAATTCCAGCAAATTCCCAAAAAAACTTGACATTTGACCCAATGACCAATGATCCAAGACCCATGACCCATAACTCATGACCCATGACCCAAGACCCACGACCCATGACCCAAGACCCATGACCCAAGTCCCATGACCCCAGACCCATGACCCAAGACCAATGACCCAAGACCCATGACCCAAGACCCAATACCCACGACTCAAGACCCCACGACACAAGACCCAATGACCTATAACCAAAAAATTCTAAAATGTATAAAAAATTAAACTTTAATAATTTATAAAAATTAAAATATTTATATAAAAACATACTTTTCCAGAGGTTTCCTCAGCACCACATACAGCATAAGACTGACCATCGCCAATGTTTCTCATTGGTTAATTAGTCGACAGATCTCCGCCCCCTCACATTTGCTCGTTCTGTCGAATGCATTCCACACATCATATTCATTTTTTTCGTTTGTCGTTTGTTTACGTTTTCATCACCTAGGCGATGCTAGTGTATTAGTTATCGATTTCGCCACCAGAGGAGCTGTCGATTTAGCCACCATGTTGGTTGTTGTCGACCTCGCCCTTGACCCCAATTACATAGAACTCGAAAAATCGAGAAAAATCACAGTCCACACAATTGACCATTACTAGCTGGTCACAACAAGGACCCATACCGACTAACTATACTAGTCAACGACTGACTCCACCTAAGAATAACTCCACCCAAGACTGGTTCTTGGCGAGATTGACTGAGCACAAGACTAGCTCCTGACGAGATCAGTTCTTGCAAACCTGACTGGAAAAACTGACCAGACCAAACTGCCATACCACCCACCTATACAAACGATAATAGTTAATCTCGAAAAAAGTCTCTAATAAGAGTCTGGAAGCTTCGCAGAAAATCTTTGCAGAATCTTCGCAAAACATTTATACCAGAGCTGACGATACCAAAGGCCCATAGTAACTTACAAAGCCAACTTACCAAACCAACGGACCAAATAAAACCAACTAATTGCGGAACAATCCTCAAAAATATTACCCTCATTCCATTCGTTCGTCATATTCAGTCGATTGTAAACGACACGAGTAAGGCATAATACTTCAAATAGAACTATAGCCCTGCTACTGCATGCACTCACATAAATTTGATATAAAACATACTCTCAATTGGTGGCTAAATCGACAGCTCCTCTGGTGGCAAAATTTGATGTAGGGAATTGTATGATATATAAAATGCATTCGAAAAACATTGGTCGAAATTAATTCGAATAACTCTCAATGGTCATAAGAGGATATCGGTTCGTTTGCCTACCATAACTATCTAACATGTAGCAAATCATGCAAAAATATGATTCATATCCATCAAATTAATAATTCCATGCAATATAAGATAAGCAGTTCCGAGATAATGAAACAGCTGCAGTTGTAGTACGAACTACGCGGCAACAGTGGTATCTGTTATTTGATACAGAGCAGGGTTCGTTTGGACAGACACACGCACTGCGCAGAACGAACTGGATTGAACCAAGTAACCACAAGATTCGCAGTATTCAGTGACGTCAACACAAGACGTGGGGGCCACGGTGGTGTAGTGGTTAGACTACTCGCCTCCCACCTTGGCAAACCGGGTTCGATTCCTGGCGGGGTCGCCGCTGGCTTTTCGCATGTGGGAATCGTGCCGGACGATGTCGCTGGTCGTGGGGTTTTCTTGGGGATCTCCCGTTTCCCTCACCGTTTCATTGCGGCGCTGCTCCATACTCACTTCGCTTCACCCTCATGGGCTCTCAAGACCTCGGTGTTAAGAGCCACCCAAATTTCTTCACTCACACACTCATTCAGCGGTGACCCTAACATCTTATTGATGACAAGGCTGTAGCAAAGCTCAGTACAGGCTCCTATCGTAGTTTGGCTCGTGTCCGGCAAGTATGTTGTAAGATACGGCACTCTGGGAAAAGCCATTATTAACTGAATTGGAGGGCTAAAAATACTATCTACAGCATGCGCGGTAACTTGAAAAGTACCATTACATCCTCGTCTGAGGTATGGGGTCTTTTGTAGGTAAACACACTGGCGGAAAGTTAAATAGTTTCGTCAAAAAACCAGGATTTCAAACAATCTGCAACGCAGCTCATGCACCTGGCAGGTGGAACACGTAACAGTCACATTTCCGAAAATGATTGTCTANCAAACAATCTGCAACGCAGCTCATGCACCTGGCAGGTGGAACACGTAACAGTCACATTTCCGAAAATGATTGTCTAACATAAGTAACAGCAAAAATATGTAAATCCAGCATGCTGTCCAGTTCTGCCTGTTGCCGGGCGGCAGGAAGACTGCGCGGGCAAAGCGAGGTGGTTGTTGACGACCGGCGGTATGAAGCGGCGAGGGAAGACAGGCAACGTCGGCCATGTTACCCACATGCGAGGAGTGCCGGGAGTCGAGGCCGCGTCGTCCTGTCACACTGCACGTTCTCTCAACACGCATATAAGGCTATCCACAGTGTCTTCACACTTTCCGAGTCAAACCTTCGATAAACCACCCCGTGTAAGACGTGCTATCACAAGCGTCTTGCACTCCTGTTAACGTCAAAGTATCTCATTTTTGGTAAAATTAAACTTGTATTTATGGTACTTTATCTAATAATTATATTTCGTTCATAATTAAGAGTGAATAAAAACAGAGAACATAGGGGTGTTAGTAATGCCTAGTAAGAAATAGCTCTCATGCTAAATGTTATTAAAATGAGTGCGCACGAATACGGTGCGTTGTTCATGTGTGTAATTGACTAGACTTAGTCAAGCTTCGTTTGCACGAGGCGGAGGAATAGTGTGACACTAGAACTTCATCATGGATTGAGAAAAGTTACAANTAGTCAAGCTTCGTTTGCACGAGGCGGAGGAATAGTGTGACACTAGAACTTCATCATGGATTGAGAAAAGTTACAAGTAACCGAGAATGGACTGTAGAGACGACCGTCCAACGTTGCTCCGGCCAGCACCACACGCCTATTCAAACATAACAGCCTATCAAATACCAGACGCCTCTGACGTCAGCACGACGAAAACTGTAACACGACCAGCACTTTAACATTTGAAATAATTCCTGGTTTTGCCGTGTCGTGCAGCACGCCAGACAGCNAAACTGTAACACGACCAGCACTTTAACATTTGAAATAATTCCTGGTTTTGCCGTGTCGTGCAGCACGCCAGACAGTGTTTACGACGATGTAAAACGAAACAGCTTGACTAACTTTCCAAACAGTAGACAATTTTCAGCTAGCAAACAAAAAATTATTCGCCACTTACCGGATTAAACTCATAAAATAAACATTTATATGCATAATATTTGTACTGTTTGCCAGCATTATGTGCCGAGTTTGCCTTGTGTCCATCGTCTTTGAAACTAGTTTACTGCATAAGCGCCTTGTAAACGGTGCCGACAAGTTGTAACCTCCGTGTAAACTGTTATGCTGTACATCAAAGCAGTCACGTTGAAAATGTTTTTGTCGTATCGTTACTGGTGTTTGTTGCTGTGCCATGCCGTGCTCGTTGGAGCTACGTATGTGAATCCCGTTTCTCTAACCTATTTTTTTTCCTAAAGTGAAAATTAACTATAGTCACACACGTATGAGCGAAATAACACTTAACTGCCAATCTCACTTTAATATCACCGGATGCTGGCTTTTAGAGAAACAAGCAAATTGTTTATTTTTATTGTTCGAAAAAGACAGTTTTTCAGTGTCAATGTCTTATAACCGCTTTCCTGCGAGTAATTCTCAGTTCTGCGCATTACCTGCAGTTTTCTCCGCTATAGTATTTACCAGGAGAGTGTGCAAAGGGACAGTTCTGTTACTAGCTATTTCCTCAGCAGGATCAGGCATTATTGAGAGCAGTGTACAGGATGAGTCACAGACGGCGCAGCTGATCGTAAGCAATTGGTTAAATCAAAGTGGTCGTAACGAGCACGCCTCATCGTCTTCCACTCACGTCCAGCAAAACGTTTACTCACGTCTTTCACAACTCGAGCACATCGTCTATAGGTAGCGGTACCTTAGTTTTGCCATACGGCAAGTTGCTCATAAGGATTTACTTATTTTCATATTTTATATAAAGGTAAAAATGCCACGTCTCAGTTCGCCCACTCTGTTTGTAAGTGCAAATTCCACTTTTTCTTAATTTTTGAATCTAAACAATTTTGCTGCTAAATCATGTTTCGAGAAATGCCCTATTAGTGCACTAAAAATCTTGCATTCAGATATACAGTCGCCCCAAAAAGTATTGGCACACCCACATTTCAGAGGTTGTTGTTGAAGGAAGTCACGTTTTTCAGTATAAACAAAACATGCAATTGACTGACGTACATAATATAAAATATGTTTCTGCACAGTTTGTCGGTCCATGACAAATAAATACATTATAACAAACAAATGTCGCTTTTATGCATAACAAAAAAAGTATTGGCACACAGAAAACAACAGCGCCATTCGTTAGTTTGCACATTTCAGTAGTCAATGCGCAGTAGTCAATGCGCAGTAGTCAATGCGCAGTAGTCAATGCGCAGTAGTCAATGCGCAGTAGTCAATGCGCAGTAGTCAATGCGCA
>NQII01016038.1:0-15924 GCA_002778355.1 Clitarchus hookeri
CAGAAATGGTAGACGCTGCACAAATGTCTTGTTATTAAGTATGTATGTACAAGGCTGTGAAGTGTATACTGACGTGGAATGGTAGGTCTCAAATTGTAACCAGCTAACGGAAATATTGCGAATTCTTTGAACGTCAAGCTACGACTCCACAGTCTTTGAGCCGTTATCGTATGTTCATCTGCTTGCTGACATAGAGAGAAGACCTGGTTCTGAGTCGTCGTACACGAGGTACCAGCACTGCGGCTCTCTGCGTACCGCTATCTCACATTTACCTGAAGAAAACAAATATACGAAGGAGTACCTAAAAGTCTGCTTTGCCGTTATATAAATTCGCAAAATCTCCTGGAGTACAATCATAATTCAATGCCAACGGTAAAACACGGAGAAGGCNTTGCCGTTATATAAATTCGCAAAATCTCCTGGAGTACAATCATAATTCAATGCCAACGGTAAAACACGGAGAAGGCGAGGAAAACGAAGTGAGATGGTATTGTGTAGGTTGCCGACAAAATCACAGCGTCATTCCATAGAGCTAAACGTTGTGAGGGACCACTGTCGACAACTCATTTAAGTCTGGGAGAGAAAAACTTCCGTCGGAGGCCAGGTTATTTATGGAACACCCCCATTATACTTGGGGCAAAAAGTTGAGATTAAGTCGATCCGTCTGGACGCACGCTAGCACAAACCCCCTCCTTCCCAAACCCCCTCGTGTTAATTCAAGTTCAGAAAAAAATGACCTACGGAAGTCCAATTACATTACTTCTGCCAGGACTTCAGGAATGCAGATCTACCATGTCTGTGCCAGGAGGGAAAGGGTGGAAGTTCTTTTTTTTATTTTTGGTGTGCGAAACCCTTTTCTTGCCGCGGTGTGCAGAATTTCGGATCAATACGCCGGGGGTGAAAAGAGGGCGAGAGAGAGAGAGAGAGAGAGACAGAGAGAAAGAAAGAGGAATGATGGAGTCGGTGAAGGGTGGGAAGGGTGGAGTGGAAAAAATTGATGCTGCCCGTGCCGAAAAGGGCGAAAGGGAAACAAGAAGGAGCATGAAAGGGAGGGTTTGGGGTGTACGTCGGACGAAGCGAAGTACAAAGATCAGGCAGGACCCAGCACCGCTGCTATCAACTACGCGGCGCGCGATGCCAAGATAACAGGAGGGAAGGTGTGTGCGGAGGTGGGAGATATCCCTGACAAACAGGCACTCCCCTCGTCCACATCCGGGTCCCTTCAGCCATCGCAAGGGCTAAGTGGCCACTTAGCAGACTCGGGAAGAGGGAGGCAAAGTGTCGTCTCCTCCCGCCACGACCTGGCGTTTACTGAACTTCGGAAGATGGCATCGCGCACTTGGACGGAGGGGGGCGAACCCATAACTTTTTTTTATGACGACGGCTCATAAATTATGCGGGGTTGGCCAGCTTGCTCTCCACAAACAACGTAATCCGCCGCATCACAATCGCGAAGGGGCTTACGTCAACAATTCCAACCCCGCCATTGTGTTGAATCCTCCTCGTTCATCTGCAGATGCTGTGGACACAGTGTTCCAGAACTATTTACTCGAATTCACGTGTATAGCGGCAAACATCTTGATGTCAAATTGCTATCTGAATCCTGTTTAAGTAAAATGCAAACTAGACGTATGACCCAATCCCCCCTCCCCAACACGTCTCGCAGCTCCAGCACAAAAATTTCTTTAAAACGATGCGCGATATATGAAAAGCACAACAGATACGATATATAATTTATGTTATTCGAAAAAAAAAGCATTAAATCACTCTGACATAGTAATATATTCATAGGTACTCACAGAAAAATTTGAAATATAAATTCTTGTAAAAGATTGGATTTAAAGCTCCTACACTAAAGAGGCAAGAAAAAAAAAAAAAAAAAAAAAAAGCTGGTGCCCCCGAGCACGCAGAAGTACCGCAAGACGACGTGGCATGGACTCAAATAATGTCTGAAGGTATGCAGGAGGCAATTCACACCATGAATACTGCAGTGCAGTCCACAAATCCAATCTTAGCCAATTTGAGAAACGGTTGCACGTCTGTCACGTTTAATGATTCTCGTCAGTCGTCGTTTGTCCCGTTCTTTCAAGATATTTTTCCGGCCGCAGCGATGTCGAAGATGTGATGTTTCACCGTATTCCCAATATTCACGGTACACTCGTGAAATGGTCGTACGTGAACATCCAAATGTTATCGCTACCTCGGAGATGCTATGTCCCATCTCTCGTGCACCGACTATAACACCACGTTCAAACTCACTTAAATCTTGATAACCTGCCATTGTAGCAACAGTAACCGATCTAGCTGCTGACCGCATCGCGTTGCTCTGATTGGTTCTATACCTCTGTTATTTGCATACGCACACCTATACCAGTTTTTTGGCTCTTGAGTGTATACGTGTGTTTCCTTTACACATTTTCCACAGTTTAAATGAGAAGGCCAGTGACGGATAACATCAGCTGTAGTGGGCGCAATATATATCAGATGTAGGCAACAATTAAATAAATTCGGGAATTTCTCCATGCCATGTATTTTGGATTTTTGGAAAAGACCAGAAGTGAGTGTCCAATATCCATTACCACAGGAACAGATTTTCTGTAGACTGCTGTACGTTGTCACCAATATCCTAATTACCAAATCACTAAGGACACCCTATTTTCACGTAAACAGTTTCTGCCTAGTTGTTTTCCAAAAACTCAAGCTCAGGACCTCTTTCATGAATGGCTTCAATTATACGTTTCTTGTTTTACCCCGCGAATATTATTCGTTTATTACTGTAATTAACTAATTCTCGCCCTACCCAGTCATGTTTCGAAATATATCATCTTCTTATGATGGAGCGAAATAAATAGGGAAAGAAAGCCGCATGTGTGCACATATAGTTTATAAACCTAGTATTTGTATAAGTATTCCCGCGAAGATCAGGTGTCACTAAAAATCACACAGGACTGTAGAAGGGATTTTGGGTAGTGTGCGCAAGCCTGCTACCCAGTTGCCAACATTAAGGTCACACAAATAAATTGCGTTTTTTTTTCATGTACACACGTCTTAACTACATTCATCGGATTATCACGAAAACAATGCATTTTTTTTCTTTAAACATAAGACATCGTTTGAGAACTGGTAATTTCGGAGATGTGTATCAGTAAAAGCTAGACTTCAGCAACGTTAACATTCGAATTTCTCTTTTAATTTGAATACAGTCGCTTATAAACAGGCTCAGAATGCAGCACTACCCTACTGCATATTTTATTATAAAGTAGCACGCGCACTACCCAAGTTGACAGACAAGTACGACTTACATTGCTTTCACGTGCAACAAGAATGCATACAGTTTGTAACATATCTTTCTAGAATTAACTGTTTTAAAAGATTGAAAAATCGTTCAGTAAGAGTGTTATTTTAATCAGTTTTTAAGCCTATTCGGGAGGTTTAAATAAACCTGATTACTTATTGGCAGAAATGGATGTGCATAAAATCAATCTTTACAAATATTTCTAAATTTTATCGTTAATTTATTACTAACGAGATAGCCATGCCGAAATATTTTTTGGAAAATATATCCTTTTTGTAGCACGCAAAATGGAAATAAGTTTAAATTCTGATTAAAAATAAATGCTTATTAATTTATTGTTCAAACATCTAAGTAAGTAATTTCCAGGAAAATATTGTTACAAAAATGCACACTTCTTACATATTCAACATAAATGGAACCTTTCTGATTATTTAGGATACTGTGTGCAGAATTTTTGTTTATTTATTTATGCATGCTGTTCAGAGGGGTGCAATACTTGACGGGTTTACATACCCGCAACTGGTTAGAGACCTGTACCTGGTTGGTTCATAGCACACCATCAGTCACTAAGAGTCTGACACAAACCATGTGTACAATATGCGCGTACCGGCTCGCTATGTAGGGGTTGTAATAACTTCAGTATAACCTGATTGTAATGACGGTAAGTTCTTTTACGTACCCGGAGAGTGTACATTTGTGTGCAAGCACCGGTGTAACTAGAAATATTTGTAAATGCAAAATTTACATTCTTTTGGGGCAACACACCCTAATTCTCACTTTGCTGTGTACTCTTACGGGCATGCCAACAAACAACTACCCGAATTCCAAAAGTCACTGTTATTCATCCAGTAATAAATTACAAATGATTTTCATTCTGCTTCCAAAGAAAATATATCTGAAATATTTACTCATTGTTATTATGGCCGCCACTATAGCGGTGCAAAACTTTTTTGTACAAACATTTTGTATAAAATGCTAAGATTGTTCACATATGGCACAGTATCTTATTGAAGTTGCGTTGACGTAGTTTACACGTCCTGATATATGAAGGTGCGTAAGTGAATGGTTTTTTTTAGTTTTATTACGTGAAATATTACACGAAAAAAATTCACCCGCATTAGAGTCAGATTTTATTCTGAAATTCATTTTAGCCAACAAAGCGAAGTTAGATTTTTGGAACAGTTCTGATATTTAAAGCCGCAAATTTATACGTAAAAATTTTTTGAGTAAGTGGCAACTAATGTACTCTTAAACAAAATCAGGCGTACAGTGACGTCTGCTCGAAAGGATATGATTTCAAAACATAATTCTCCGGAGTTAACGTACGACGCAGAGCAAATATTCAGAGCTAGTGAAAATAGAAAGCTGTGATGTGATGAGCTTGTAATGCACATGGACATCTTTATAGGCTTCCCGAGATCAGTGATAAATGGAGCCAGTAATTTGGTGCTGTTTCAAAAAGCCCCAGTTCACTCTTTCGTCGGCGCAAGTTTATTTGTGGGCAATAAAACACCAGTGATAATAAAGGCTATTTATATGCTGCAATCTACGTGATACATTCAGCTGCTGCAGACATTCATTAATGGGCTGAAAAAGGAAGAAAAAACGTATGCATCGTGGTTCGTTTATTAATTGAAATTGTAACATGAAGTTTTAATTAATTAGCACATTGTAATGGTCAACCCACAGTTAAGCTTGCGCTGCGCTGGGATAGTATAAGTAAGTTTTTTATACCTACGTTGCGTGTATATATAAATATATATATATACATATATGTTTCGCTCTTTTTAATCAGTAAGGTAAAGCAAAGTTCATCACATCAAAAAACGGAAAACTTCAGTGTTTGGAGAGGGGGATGGGGGCAGAGACTCTTTCCTAATTACTCTAAGATCACCAATTTTTGTCAAAAAGATCGGATAACAAGATGTTTTTTAAAGCCTTTTCTTTTCCTTAATTTGATGATTTTAAAGTTTACACGTCTTTGGGTTCCATCCGCAAATAACAATCGTTCTGTGTCGGAATAACGTATTTTTGACTGACTCGGTCATGTAATAAAACACGTCATGAAGACCGAAATCCAAATGAAAGCTGCATGTATGCACCTAGGCTACTGAAGTCTATACATAAGCTGCTGAAGTTTTAGCAGGCGACGAAATATTTCTGGGAAAACAGGTGTCGCTAGTAATTTATTCATATGTGGGGGATGGATTGTCTATTGATATACATGCGAAAGAACATTTCACTGGTAACAGCAGCAAACTTGGCACTATTATGCCCGACAACCGGTCAGTAATGAACCATGTAGTAAATACAGTCCGCTAGGTGAGTTCGGAGCAGGTTGGGTACATGTGAATCAATGTCAATCTGGAACAGTGGTCTCACAAATTTAGAAACGTTTATTAATTTCCACGGGGATTTATTTGAAAAGCTTTATGAAGTTCTGAATATTTTAGCACTTCAGAAGTGGAATGCTGTATCTTCTAACATGCAACTACATTACTGGTTCCCATAGCTACAGATAAATTTACCAATATTACGCCCAGAAAATGTCGGTGCCAAAAATTTTCCTTTATTCCTGAGAGCTTTGGGGGTATATTGATAGTGTGGAAAATATTGGAAAGAGAATAAACACTTAAAGACACCCGAATTTTTTCGCAAGAGGACTTATTAAAGCGTCCATCCTCTCGAAGGCAGCAGCCAACGAACTATTTGCTGCAAAGTATATTGACGTGTAAGCTGGATGTGGGAAACTCCAGGAGCTCGCTGTCGCGTAACTCGACAGTCCTCTGCGTGATGTAGAGGTTGACATTCGTCCGTTGGCAGCCTGTCTCAGTAGGCATCTCACTCCTCACTCAGTTGTACTCGCGTCAATTATTATTACGTTGCGACATGTCAGTTTCTCAGGGTACCACCGGCCGTGATAAATACATTTCTACAGCTGGAAAATTATCAAAACCCTAAACGTCTTTGAAAGCTTGTCTGTCTTAAGAAGATTTCTCGAAATTTTGTAGTCTCTGCGTAGCTATCAATGACAGATGAAAGCACGGACATTTCTTTCTCATTCCTATCAACTGTTAAAGTAACTCTTACACTAAGAAATCAATTAAATGAGCGTGAAATGTTCCTTTAGAGTCATATAAAGACAACGGCGAGGAAAGTAAAATAAATTCGCATGAAAATGTTATACCAAAGTTGACGAACCTTCCATTTCCTTCTGTGTTTGCAACTCTTGTCATTGCATATAAAATTAAATTTTTTATATGCTGAACAGACAATTTCTTTAAAAATATTTTCCAACATATTAATTTTAATTCTAAAAAAGAAATATTGAATTTTTGAAACATAATATTAATGATACATATGAAGTAGTTTCTTTATCTCCATATTAATAATACATATGAAATCTACAGTCATGCGTGTTCGAATTCAACATTAGTATTGTACTATCCACGGTAACACTTAGTAAAATTTTCCGTTATTTACATGTAGTGTTATAAAAATTGTTTGTAAAAAGTACAGAAGTGATTTTAACCAGTTCAGTCCCTGTATTCCCAATAGTGTACATGTCGCATAAAAATGATATGTTTCGCGGGAACTGAACTTAGCAAAGCTCAGTGAACTGAAGTATTTGCTATAGGTAAATGGTGATGCTCTATGTAATAAGTGATCCATGTCACTATCACCGAGCAGTGAGCTCACAGTTCATCGGTTGTAAAATGTTTAAGTACAGCACGTTAAAAATGTCATATTTGCGGCACTTAAAAAAATTAATTGAAACGTTTGGAAGAGTTATAAAAAAGAGAAAAGAAAATACACCATATACACAAGGGAGAGTCAGACAAAAAAGGACATAAAAGGACTAATGAAAGGGCAATACTAGAAGAGAATCAACACAAAATAGAGCTGAAGCCCTGGAATAGCTAGTTTCATGATTTGTGAATTTCCCCTTTTTCGCGGAAAACTTATGAATGAAAGGTTAGCATCCATATCCTGCATGCACGTTCGAATAGGCCATTCAAATTAAATTTAGCACGTTTGAAAGCAAATAAATAGTTACATTGAACAAGGTTTGACATTACCAGTATGTTAAAAGGGACTCCCTGATTTCGAGTTATATTGTGGTTTCAGTCTTGATTTCCCTTGTGCTTGACAATCGTAAATAACGAGCCTCGGAAGACGCCAAGTCAATAGCGAACATACAGCACTAGAGAACACGAGTTCCTTGAGGTCAAGTGTGATAGAAGCGCCAGCCGGTAAGATGTTGACCACTCCACTCACGTGTGTATCGACGAACCGTTGAGCCAGCAAGGGAAATGTTCACTTATTTCTAACAGTGGGCCAGGACGTTATTCACCAGCCAGTAGTGTGCCTAGGGACAAGCTTACCACACGCCAGCGAAACCAACAGGGAATATTACGTAAGTCCATTTACGGAATTTTACATGTAGGGTCCCTCCAGAGCTTCGCGAAGCAATCAGCAAATGGGAGTTCGCTACTTCAAAGGGACTGACATAACATTGCGTTTCTGTACACATACATTTTTGTCCGTCATATAACAACTTTTTATTGCATATTCACCTAGCAAAAGTAATTACTTCTGTTGTTGAAGCACAAAGTAGGGTCTTTTCATGTACATATCAAAACGTATATTTATTCACACCAGCTACTTCCAAAGCCGCCGTCACAAAGGTCACTCCCAGTCACAAATTTCCATGATCAAACTTGGTAAGCTAAGGATTAAAATGTGTGTCGTTTTAAAATGTTCATCTACACTATTATCTCATGTTAGCCGTTCTTGGATTAGCCACACGGAATATAGAGATCACTTAAAAAGCAATTAAATATTTATGTAAAACATAAAACGTGTATTTTATAAATTTCTGTGAAATAACTAAAAGTCTTATTTAAATAATTAAGTTAATATAACGCAATGTAAAATTATTTTTTTATGATTCCTATTCGGTTTGCACTTTTACAAGGGTACCAACTTTTCGGCAAAGCCAAAACCTCACCATATTTACAATTGATCATATTTCCTTTAAACCTATGTGGAAGAAATCTTAATGATATACTCAAAGGCCTACGAAGTTGAAACTTGTGCACATTAGAGATGAACAATAAGAACTAATTTTTCACCAGACTAAATAGTAATTGATGGAATCATTTTCATATAAGATTTATGATTGTAAAAATAATTTATTGGTAGCAATATCTCCCAAAACGCTAACGATCAAAGGTATTAATTAGAGAATTTAATTTACAGCATAATAACTTTAACTTACCAAGTTTGATTAAATGTGTTTATGATATCACTAATATTTCATATAAAGAGACCACCCTGAAAATAGAAGAAAACTACAAAAAAATTATGTACACTCCCATAATACTATTTGCGTGAAAATTGTGATAGGACTTGGTTGAAAAGTTACCGACACACAAGTCTAATTAATAAATTATAGTTAACAATTACCAAGATACTGTGCTGGAAATGTTTACCAATTACTGTTTTTAGAGTAAGCAGTTAGTAATGTCAATGTGTCAATTTGGTTTCAAATAGCTTTAACTTTTCCAGATATATACGTAAAATAACTAATAAAAATCAGTCATATTTTTAGCTTACTTTCCGAAGGAAAGAAAGGTTAATGAGATCACTTTCCTATCTGTGTTATTGTGTGTATGTGTGTGTACGTATGTGTTTCTCTGTGTGTCCGTGCGTTTAAATTTTTGAAAGCGTGAACCGAATTTCTCCAAACTCAGTAAACATATAATACTAAGTAAGGACAGATGACTTATAGTTTTCGACCACTCCGAGAACTTATTTATAAATGGCGGTTATTTTAAAATTTATATTTATATGTATTGTCTCGGAAATCATTGAACCAATTCAAACCAAATTTTGTATGCTGGCAGCGCATTTTGTAAGGAGTGAATTCAGCAGTAAATATTGTTCTTGGCCCGCCATTTTGGTAGAAAGAGCCACATTAAAATATAAAGCTTTTACGTTATATCTCGAAAACTACTCAACTAATTTTAGCCAAATTTGGCACATAAGTAATACTATTATATGCGGGATACATATAACTAATTAAACTTATTAGGCACTTATTTTCAAAATGGGGACAATACAAATATTTTTTAGGTTTGTTTGGTGTGACTACAATACCAGTTTACCAATTTAAACCAAATTTTGTACGCTGACATTATCCAATAGAAGTATCATATAAGCCCAAAACAACCACATTTGTCCGCCATTTTTATTAGATAATGCTACATGAATTAATAAAGTTTTTGTGTGTTATCTCGGGAAACACATAAATTATTGCTACCAAATTTGGCAAACAAGTAGTACTGTGGCAGTTGATATGTACAAATAAATTTCAAGTTGTCAGAAAAATATTTCAAAATGGCAGCCATTTAGCTATTTTAGCACATTATGCTATATCTTTGGAACCATGTAATAAATTCTAACTTACCTTTGTCTGCTGGGAGAATATATAACAAAAATATCAAATGTGTATACATGGAGCCTCTTTCGTCCTCGATTTTGTAAGATATTGCAAGACGAATGGATATAGTTTTTGTCATATCTGGGGAAAAAGTTAACCAATTCCTATTAAATATGTCAAATAAGTTTTATTGCAGTAGGTTATGTAACCAGATATGTTTCAGGTATATCAGACACTTATTTTGAAAATGGCGGCCCGATAACTATTTTAGTTTTGTGTTTTATATAGTCGAAACCATGTTATTAATTCCAATGAAACTTTGTATGCTGGCTGTTTATGTAACTACCATCTAATGTGTCTACCAAAAATTTCTTTTGTCAGCCATTTTGAAAATTGCATTACTTGACGAATTAAAATTAAAGGTTATCTCCGATAAACAACATACTTCTACCAAATTTGACAAGTAGCACTATGGCAGGCTATGTAAACTGATAAACTTGGAGTGGGTCAGATAAACATGTTTTAAAAATGGCGGCTATATAATAATTTAGCTGAGAATTTTTATCTACGAAACTACAAAAAAAATACAACTTATCTTTGTATGCTGACAGTATTAACTATGTATATCAACATTGTTTGTGCAAAGCCCCCTTTCTACGCCATTTGTGAGATAGTCCCACATGCAATAGTACCGTTTTTATTACGTATCTCGAGAAACAATAAACCGATTTATTTCAAATTTGGCGAATAAGTTTTTCTGGGGTGGGCCATATTTATTTATATGTTTTATGTCTGTAAATCTCTTATTTACCGAATGGCGCCTATACAAACATTTAAGCTTAGTGTGCTACATCTACGAAAATGTGTAACATAATCGAATTGAACTTAGTATATTGTATCTACAATGACCATCATACGCAATAATACATAAATATTTTGTCCTCTATTTATGAATATCGTCACATAAACAATGCCTTACCTCGAAGAACAATCATCCTGTTAATACAAAAATTTCACGCAAGTATATGCATCTGTAGGGTATGTAAATTAACATAAGTTATGTGTGGTAGGCGTGCTTTAATTAGGTTTTTATAAATACTATAGATAAATTTGGTTTATTTATAAAACATTTCAAAAATTTCAACCAAATTTTGTATGCAAACAGCATTAATTAGAAGCATCATTTATGCACAGACATCCTCTTTTGCAGGATTTTTTGCACAATAATGTCAGGTGAGTAAATTAAACATTTTGCCATATATCCGGAACAATTCGACTAACTTCCGCCAAATTTTGCACACATACAGAAGATCACGTTAAGTTAAATTATCAGGCAATGGTTTCCAAAATGACGGCCTTATAAACATTTTGATATGTTTGGCATATATATTTAACAATTTGAAACATTCTATGAAACTTTTATGCTGACAAAATCTATTA
The DNA here is from genome assembly GCA_002778355.1 of Clitarchus hookeri. Taxonomy (NCBI): domain Eukaryota; kingdom Metazoa; phylum Arthropoda; class Insecta; order Phasmatodea; family Phasmatidae; genus Clitarchus; species Clitarchus hookeri. The sequence continues at coordinate 11,181 of NQII01016038.1, forward strand.
GAAACGTCAAGTACAGAGCCCCTATTTTTAGGCAATGATGTAAGATAGCCCTGTTTAATGTTAAGAATAGTACCGTTATGGTAGGCCATGTAAACTTATGTGTTTTGGTGGCTCAAACACTTATATTAAAAATTATGATTGTGTTAATATTTCATGTTATTGAAACCTATCATTCAAAACATTAGAACGATTGAATTCGAAGTCATTGCTCCTAATCCTACCAACGTGATGCAGCTGATTGCACGCTAACTTATTTTACGAGTTTCTTGGAATTCGAATCCCGGGTAGGTTACTAATGTCTTTTAATTATCTTGTAAATGTTTTACACGTATCTGGTTACATCTCTTATTATATTGTTGTCAATGAAACATCAACATGTAGGTAATACCATCTAAACTTTTTAAGAATTTCACTAAAATATATTTGCACCCAATTAGAGGAAAGTAGGGCCATTAGTTATCAGTAAGTTCTTGTGAAATGTTTACTCAATCCACTTAAGGTGTCCGCCTGGTTGAAGGAATATTGCACCACTGAGGCCTAAAAGCGTGGGAGCGCTAGGGGTGACCGAGACATGCGCATGAACTCTCTTATCGCCTCTACGAGCAAAGCACTGAACTAGCGTGCAGTCTTGCCTTCGATAACCCGCCTCTATAAGACTTTCAGCGGAGACCCTACCATTTTATTGTGTGATAATAAAAATAATGGTTTGATGCACATCATTATTCCTTTTTTAATGTTTTGTACTGGAATGTTCGTATCTAAAAATGACAGAGAAAACACCCGTTTGAGCCATTTTCTCTATCACAAAAAATGGTTTAGAGAGAAATGGAGGAACCGATAAACGTATACAGTCAAGTAACGTTTCTTAATTGCTATTCGTAAGCAGACCTAATTCAGACACGTTGTACGGTTTTCTAATAAAGCGTTTTGTGCTGGTGCTCTGCGCACCGCTCGGCGGCCTACACAGGCGGCCACTTTAAAGATCCTAATTTCAGGTAGTTACAACTAACGCTATCTTTCAAAACAGACGTAAAAATGGGGGAAAAAATCGTGAACATAACGTTTAAATAGATTCCTTGTTTAATTGGTTGAAATATGAATAACAGTTCGGGACGTAACATAAACTAACCTAAACAATTGATAAAGCAACCGTAAATTGGAATCTGAGTATGAGAGAGTAAAATCACATAAGTTTATATGGCCTAGCTACACAGAATGTGCCACATTGTGTCACAATCGGTTGATCAGTTCGAATTGTTAAAGCTTGAGTTTCACGGATGTCGATATCTTCAAATATGGCAGACGAAAGAGGCCGTGAATTGGCATGTTTGATTGTCCCCGTAATGACTGCCCCATTCGTAGCAGTCTAATAATTCCCTTTTTATTACAAAGTAAATTAAAGTATCAAAATGACCACTGTATTGAAAAGAAGTTATAAATTCATTATTAAAATAAAACTAAGATCGCGTAACGCAGCGACTGTATGTTTAAATATGGTTGGATTTTGTGATATGTTCCCGATATGTATTTACTATACATTCACAGTGTTATTTATTCGTATGGTGCTATCTTCCAAAGTGCAGGATTAATACCGTTAATATATAACTATTTGCTAACAGGCCGTACTTTCAACACATCAATTCTTGTTGAGATAAGTAGAGTTGCTCTCAAAATATATTTAATACAATAATTTCTTATGGATATCATTTTGAAAAAAAAAAAGAATCCGGTATATTATAAAAATATAAACAACCACCAAGTTTGGTTAACTTTGGTAACCTCTTGTATAAAAGGGGAAGGGGAGGGATGGAAAGATATATACACAAAAACACACACAAATACTTTGGCACGAAGGTGATCTTACTAGCATATCATTGATTCGAAAAGTTTATAAATAATTATTTTTAATATCTGTTGACTTTGAAGTTTTATTTATATTAAATTGGTAATTCTATAGAAAAACTAAAAAAAAAATACATAGTATTCCACAGTTCTCACAATTAAATTTCGGCATTAAATACACTTATTTTACAATCGAAAAGTTATTGTGAAAAATGAACATTTCAATCACATATATTTTAAAGCCCACGAAAAAAATTCAAAAATTGTGTATTTCATTGTTTTTGGTTTCGCCTATATCGAGACAAAAATGTTTGATCTCCGAATATTAAGGTGTGTTATTAAGTATGTTTTAATGTATTTTATTTATTTAATACTTAAAAAAAGTAAAGGTATATGATTCTGACTTACACTACCTGTGGTGTAATGAGCCTGTTTTTACATCTAAAAGAAACTAATAGGAACTGGCATTAATTGTGGTTTTTAGTACAGTGCTCACTGCTATACAACAAGAGCAAGCTAGGTTCCTTCTAGTGGTAGCTGTACAACACTAGTGAGAATTTATTTTATATGGCGGCTACTTTCCAAACTGCGTCGCCTAGGGAAATCATATTTCAGTGTGTATTTTTAATTACTCTCATCTGTATTAGAAAAAATAAGACATTTATAAATAATTTATTTATGCTTTCGGAAAAGCTTCCGTGTAATTCCTGTTAAGCAGTGAGGCTAAAAATACAGAACAACATATACTCAGGATCTCTGAGTTAGGTCTTACAACAGCGTGAAACATGAGTCCCTAGTAAAAAAAAAATCTCTCATGAAAGTCTTTGCCTCCAGTTGTATACAAAAGCACATGTCCTGGCGCTAAGGGAAATCTAAATAGACTGACATACCAGGAACATCTGAACACTGTAGGAAATTGGAGCTCTTCGCGTCTTTATTGATCAATGTTCTACATGCCAACCGAATCGTACAGCTGTAGAGGAACAAATACCGCGAGAAAACTCGTGTGCTTAGAAAAAAAAAAGGCTGAGATAGCGCAATGCAAAACGGAAGCTGCGTGAGTAAAATTGAACCTAGAATGTTCCTCTATCGGAAAGAATTTACAAGAAATACTAAATATATCATTTCTGGAAGTGGGACACTTTTGAGTGAGAAGATATGCCCTACTTGCCATGGTCGGTTCACAGAATACAATAATACGATAGTTATTATATCGCTATAGCGTGGATGTAAATACTTTCTCAAGGCGTGACACCAGCGTGTCTTTGCAACATACACGTCAAGCTGTAAAAATTGTAGTGTTGATACTTATCGTCCTAGTGCAAAAATTCCCAGTCCCGAGATATCTCTCAAATATCAAAACATTATTGGTAAAACCTTTAAACTTTTCCTTGAAGTTGTAATATTGACTCTACTTAAAGAATGAGGAACTGGTGATGTTCGCATTTAGAAAATACTCCATGATTGCGGGTAACGAGTATGGTTAACCACTTTGAGTAACTATTCCAGAGGGCAGACGGCCAGGAAAGGTCACAAGAATGCCGAATGCGAGTCAGGCACGCTAGCGAATAACCGTGCTTGTTAGAGAACTTTGCTTGTAAGTTATCAGAACATATCATTGGCAAACTGCCTTCACTATCTTTCCAACAACTGCTACAACCCTCCCTCAAAATTTAGCTTTCATAAGAGGCAGGGTCAATAATAGGTTTACAATTTGTGAATAAAAAAATGTTATTAGGATCACGTGCATGTACTAGCTAACAGAAGAATTTGCGGATTTCCGAAATTGAAATTTAGTTAACGGAAAGTATTTCGCGACTATGAATTTGTCTTAATTTCGAGGTTGATGTCGCTTTATGACGTTTGTAACGCTCTGTACTCCAATTTGTAAACGCCCCGAACACTCAGGTAAAATATAAATGCACACAGCATCGCATAAAAATAAAAACAGAAGCAGCGTGTATCAACATAGAATACAGTACACTACCTTTAATGCCGATTGTTCCGCGAATGGTTACTGACTATGATTAACCGTAACGCCAGCATGGATACATACTTGGTTCTTCTAGCTATTCGGCCTTGGGTTATCTGTCCTTCAAAAAAACACGAGAGAAAATTATTTATTTCGGGAAAAATAATCTGAAAACTTTCGTTTAGCTGATTGTTTTATAATTCCTGTACCTGTTACATAGTTGGTGCCGAGTTGTCGTCTCCGATGTCCACAAGGCATTNAGCTGATTGTTTTATAATTCCTGTACCTGTTACATAGTTGGTGCCGAGTTGTCGTCTCCGATGTCCACAAGGCATTGTAGCTGCACTACGACATATCTCTGTAACTGCGATTAACATCATTGCGAAGTGACTAAGTTACTGGGTGACTGGTGGCGTGCAAATAGGTTACTGAGCTGAATGTGTTTTTAGGGATAATACGGTAAAGACTTCTGCATGATAACACGTTGAATTTGTTTACAGAAGAAAACTAAGCGCCCACTACGTTTTATCTAGTTTAAGGCAATGNCTGCATGATAACACGTTGAATTTGTTTACAGAAGAAAACTAAGCGCCCACTACGTTTTATCTAGTTTAAGGCAATTTTATATGCATTTTATTCTTAAAACTTGACTGCTTGAAAGTTACATGGATTTTGTTCTTTGGTTGGTTTCTCACTTCGAATTATTAGGATTATAATTCGAGGCGGGTGAATTCCATGATTTCTTGGGATACATACTTGTCTTAAAAGTACTTGTAAAACATACTGCCTTGTGTTTGGTTATATCATTTGCCATGGAATTATTTTGTCAAGTAATAAACATGTATACACAAGTAATTAGAAATAGTATGTTCGAACGCAGATTCATGACAGGGACACAGAGACACCGTAGACAGATTCATGACAGAGAGA
>NQII01016039.1:0-15799 GCA_002778355.1 Clitarchus hookeri
AAAACAACGTGAGTTGAAGTGACAATATTTTTGTTACTACAAAAACCTCGTGAAATAAGGTGTTTGAAAAAAATTCGTTATTAGTTGCCCATTCTATTAACACATTTCCACACTTTTTTTTTCATATTAATTTTATCTCGCATGAGCATTGAAGGTTATATGGATGCTTATTTTGTTTCTCAAACATTTANTTTTTTTCATATTAATTTTATCTCGCATGAGCATTGAAGGTTATATGGATGCTTATTTTGTTTCTCAAACATTTAGTTTTATGGATACAAGGTTTATGACTAACGATTTTGTAAATGTGTCAAATAATATAGTTTAATCAGTTCTTGCTTAAAAGTATTTCGTAAATATGTAATATAAAAATGATTTTGGACTCTTGTATTCTGCTACTTTTTTGCTTCAAAGGCTTTTTGGCAACAAATCATGTTGTTCAAGTTACTTATGTAGCTGTTTGTATGAGAATCTGCCGTTTACGTGACTCCTAAAGAAATGGAATGTTGCGAGATTCCCTTGCAAATGTATTAATTCTTTGAACGCGTGACATTTGAAAATACCTTTGTGGCCACACTTAGTTTTTAAATCTAAAAGCTAGCAAACCGTGTCGGACTTAACGTTTTCAGTAGTTCCAAATGTTTCGTTAAAAGTCTCGCATTTCTGTAACTGTTCTCAATGGTTATTCAAAACTCGTCTTATGAATAAAAGTGAAGAGAGTTTCCCCTGAACACTCTATAACTTCCCGCTAACCTCTCTCACTGTGAAAACCTTATTGCTCTTGTTCAGTCGGTGCTTTTAGTTAACAGAAAAGTTACGTAACCTGATATGATCAACCCAAACGATGAGGTATTTTGCGTTTTTTTTTTTGTCAACGTAAAAGTTGACAAATTGCCAAAGAAATTATAAAACGGTTATATTAATTTTGACCAACAAAAATATTCCCTATCTATTAAATTATGTATTCTTTATACGAAACAAAATTGTATTGTTTTAGTATTTGTCAATTTATGCAGGAATTTGCCGGAGAACTCGTTGAAAGCATTTTTTTTGTTACGAGCATGAATGTCACTTCCTATTAAATTATATCCATTAAAGCTGAATTTGAGACTGCTGCATCAAGAATCTCCTACGGAATTAATTTAGTAATTAATGCTACACCCTTATTTCTAATCTGAGAACTCAAGATATAAGAAAGACATCAATATCCATGCTGAACATTTTAATGGCGTCTGAAACATCGCAAAATAATAAACGAAAAACTACGAAAACAAAGTTCATAACATAAGGAAAACGGTATTAGTCTCACCAAAATTTGATGAGCATGACACATTTTTAGTATACAAATAAGTCCCTCGCCTTCCTGTCTTTTGGAGTACGTTGCATCATGTTCAAAGTCTTTTATCCCTGTACGAAGAAAACTTTAGCTTTTCCAAGATAGTTTTTTGGCAAAAAAAAATTATTTTATTAAACTGAGGAGTGACTGTTTCAAGACGTCTCCCATATTATATACACTGTTTCGGAACCCTCTAGTGTAGTTACAAACGGTCTTTCATACATCTGCAAGTCAAACAATATATTTGTATACATACAACGTTTTATGGTTGGACGACAGTATTGAACGTTAAGAAATTTATGCCAGTGAAATAATTGTGTTTCCGCTTAAAGTGCACGTTGCGTGGTCACGTTTTACTACACTGTATAAAGGCGATGTGGCATTAGATGTGCCAGCCAGCATTGAACTTCTATTTTCGTGTAATCTGTACATCACGCACGCGAACAATAATCACACTGAATTCACACTAAGAATCGGTGCAGAAGTTCTTCTTCCTGAAATTCGCGGATGTTGTGCCCCTGCATGAGCTCGTGCGGCCACAAGCAAGCCAAGACAAACAACAGCATGGCACTTACACCACGGTCATTTCATGCATTTTGCCTTTACTACGCACATTTTCTAATGCATTAACGAGTTTCTGTTAGGTAATTTTTTGTTAGTAATTACTTCCTCTACACTGATGGAAAATGGGAAATGAACACCCGGACACAATGGTATCATATGAATAAAGGATTAAATGAATAATTATAATGGTTCTACACTTTATATGATAATGATCACAGGGTCGTACACCTATGGACAGAGTCTACACAATGTATTGGACAAAATGTCAGTATCTTGTGTAGCCTCCTTTAGCGACGATACAGTCCTGCAGTCGTGCGTGGAGACAACCATAAAGGTGTCGGATGTCATCTTGGGGAATAGTGTTCCAAGCTAATTCCGCCTGTTGTTGAATTTGGTGAGAGTTTGTTGCCGGGAATGCAGACCGCACCAAACGCCGTCCCATCATCTCCCACACATGTTCAATGGGGGACAGGTAGGGTGATCGTGCTGGCCAGGGGAGTTGACGAACACCTTCGAGAGCGCGTTGGGTAACACGAGACGTGTGTGCACGGGCATTGTCCTGCTGGAAGAGGACATCGCCTTGGCATTGTAGGAATGGCAACAAATTGGGCTGGATGATGTTCTGGATGTAGCGGTCACTGTTCAGTGTTCCCTCAACAAACACCAGAGGCACACGGTCATTGTAGGCTATTACTTTCCAAACCATGATGCTCTCTTATTATCATGAGCCCAGTAAAGGTGGTACTGGCAAAAGGAAAGTAGTTTCATATCTTGATGTTGAATTGAACGAGTTAGGTAAACATTTTTGAGCACTCAAATAACTTATTTTGATTTGTGTTTTTTTTTTCAAATGAATTAAACATTAAAAATCAGCAAATTTGTAAACTATTAACTCCCTTCGAACAAGTTTACAGTNTACTCAAATAACTTATTTTGATTAGTGTTTTTTTTTCAAATGAATTAAACATTAAAAATCAGCAAATTTGTAAACTATTAACTCCCTTCGAACAAGTTTACAGTGTTATTTGACCGACGTACAGTGAGGTCAAAGACTACTATTCTTGAAAAATAAATTGAATCTTACAAAAGTGGCAATATGTGATATTCAAACGATCGTTAAAGCCCTGAACCAGACGTTTGTAACAGTCCTGAGGTATTTGGAACACAGCTGACGTCACAGCACGTGTCAGAACTTGAGCGTACACGGGTCAGTGAGGGAGAAGTTCTCTATCTGGGAAGTCGTTAAATGCATGCTAGTGTCGTGTGCGGCCGTAACAACAAGGTTTGGCTTAACACTTAAAATGATGTCTTTACCATCAGGTAAGCACATTTTCGTGCAATTACATATAGGTTTTGCGAATTCAGTAGTGGTTTAAGGGGACTATAATATCAACGTACCAAAAATGTGAAAAAGGGGACAAGTTTCTTGAAGGTTTTAATATATATCAGGGCATATCGTGCTTCGTATTGTGACATTTATAATTATTTCACACAATATAATTGCAGTAACTATATACAAGCACTGCTCATATTAGCTCATTTTGAAACAGTAGTTGTTTAAAAAGTACACAGCATCTAAAAATCGAATTGCCAAGTATGCGTTATCTAATAAGACAAAACATTCGTATGTCTTTCATTCTTTGCAAGATCGGGTTGCGCCAATTATGTTTTTTATAGCTAGAAGAGAATTGTATGATACCACGAGGCAGTCTGGGCGTGTACAAATACAGGAGTATGTTAATGCTTTGAAAGACTTTCTCCGAAACAAGACACAATGCACAGAAGACTGTATTCCAGCTCTCAACAAGCAGGGGTTGTCAAAGTGCTCGGTTCACTGTCGAGAGCGTACAGCCTTCTCGCTAAGAAGTCAAGTTACCGGAACCCTCGCCGCAAGAAGCTGAAGCTCGCTCGTGTTGAGGGTGCGAATTCCCCGGCGCAGCGCTTTGATGCGGTTTGCTGGCGCTCGGGCCGCAAACAGGGCACGACCCTGCGGAATCGAACGCTTGCTCGCCACGGCTGAGCCCTGCGCCCTTTGCACGCTGCCTTGCGCAGAAGTTGTACGGTACTGTGTAAGGGTTTCCAGCTAAGCGAAGGGCGGTACACTCTCTCGTGTCCTTAATTTTTCATCTGTTATCACGTTTAACTTATCGTCTATATTGCAATTTTTTTTTACTTCTGACATTGGACTTGTATTCATTACCTCACCATTATCTGCGATGAAATGAAAACAATTTTATTCATCTGGAACAGGGAGGTTTGGGCAACTCTTAACATCAGGGTCTTGAGATCCGACGAGGGTGAAGCTATGTAAATGTGGATCAGTATGAAAATGCAAGGGCTGGTGAAACTGGATATCCCCGAGAAAACTCCGCCGACCAGCGACATCGTCCGCAGCGATTCGCACGTGTGAAAATCTGGACGCGAACCCGCCGGGAATCGAACCCGGCTCGCCTTGATTGGAGGCGAGTACTTTAGCTGCTGCTCCAACTTGGTTCCTTGTCAATTTTAAGTTCACAACATGTAAATCCCGAATATAAGCACCATTATTTTTGTACAAAGTTTGGTGGCCGGTAACTGGTTACCACTTTCACCTTCTGCCTCACGACTCATAAAGATAACCTGCAGCGTACACGGAAGAGCCAAAAAAACTGGTACACCTGCCTAATATCGTGTAGGCTCTTCAGTGTCGGTACACAAGAGTATTGCGTAATCAGTCGTTAAAGTTTTATATTTTTAAAGATTGATCGCCTTATTATTAACACATTAACGGGATCCAGCGCAAAATATGATGCGGAAGTGTAGTTATCATACTACTAGACTCACCACAGTAAACAGAGTTCAGTACCCGCTGAGGAAACTTCCAGATTTTCGTGTTAGAAAATGTGGTGGGCGGGAATGACAACTGGTGGGTATTTTCCAGTATTGTGTTATTTTCTTCATAATAGTTTGTGTCAATGCCACTTCTCCTCCTTTCTTCACGTCCATGGGCACAAAAGACACCAACGCCCATACCTCCCTCACTTACCTTTGTTGTCGTAAGTCACAAAAAACAAGTTACCACTCGTAAGGACAAATTATTCGAAATCGTACTGAGCCAACCCTGGCTGAAGCTTCAGGCTANTTACAGTTTTATATTTTTAAAGATTGATCGCCTTATTATTAACACATTAACGGGATCCAGCGCAAAATATGATGCTGAAGTGTAGTTATCATACTACTAGACTCACCACAGTAAACAGAGTTCAGTACCCGCTGAGGAAACTTCCAGATTTTCGTGTTAGAAAATGTGGTGGGCGGGAATGACAACTGGTGGGTATTTTCCAGTGTTGTGTTATTTTCTTCATAATAGTTTGTGTCAATGCCACTTCTCCTCCTTTCTTCACGTCCATGGGCACAAAAGACACCAACGCCCATACCTCCCTCACTTACCTTTGTTGTCGTAAGTCACAANTCCCTCACTTACCTTTGTTGTCGTAAGTCACAAAAAACAAGTTACCACTCGTAAGGACAAATTATTCGAAATCGTACTGAGCCAACCCTGGCTGAAGCTTCAGGCTACAACGCTCATCATATACATAAGTATATAAAAATAACAAAAAACCTATGGATAAAAGTTTGGCTTCGTACCAAAATTGGCTGCTGAAGAAAGAAAAAAATGTCATGAAGGGTTAACCTTAAGTACTACAAACAGGCGCACAAACTCCAATTGAAACAATTTATTACAAAATTATACAAGGATATAAAATATAATTTCTCTGATTTTTTGAGTAAATATATATTATTTTCACCACGGAACAGGTAAAGCATAAAAATACATTTTAAGGCAATTGATTAACAGACTTGAATAATTCATTGTGCGAGGCCTCCTTACCTCAAAACCGCCAAAGAATACAAATTTAGTTTTAATTTACTCAATTTCATAAAAAGTTACAACAGCAAATTTATGTTTTTTTTTTATTCTAAATTCTAGTTACATTGCCACTTCAAATATAAATGATCAAACTCTAGAAAATTTACTTTTCATTCACTTCGTAACAAGGCAAGCAACAAATGCACACTTTCATTTAAATATAGTAATATTTCTATTTCAAATATAAAATCTCAAAATCTAGAAAATCTGTTTTTTTTTTTATTTTATCANATATAGTAATATTTCTATTTCAAATATAAAATCTCAAAATCTGGAAAATCTGTTTTTTTTTATTTTATTAAACTGAATAACTGCAGAGCCAGTGCAACAAATTAAAACACTTTTATTTACTTGGCTGCAAACATAAGCAGCAAATACACATTCGTAGCTCTACAATTTAATCAGCTTACATTTACTCAGCTGCAACTTGAAAGCAGAATTTAACAATATGGACATAGTAACAGACAGTGCTCTTTCCAGAATCCGACATGATCATATCGTAAAAAACTACCAAAATGTATTATTATATAAACTTATCTCATTTAGTTAGGCAAGGTTAAAACTCAAGTATATTTAACGTACGACAATAAAGCTACCCAATTATTAAAATTTACATGCTCATAAAATGGTACAACAGTTCTACAATCTTTCTGTTATATAAGATAGTTGTGACTTACTTTTACACACATGGCAAAACGTTTAGCACGAGTTATCATAGTACCTCAAGTATGGAAAGGCTTATTAGTGTAGGCTCACAGTAATAGGTTGAACTGGGCAAGCACGCCACCCCACGTTGATTGCACAGACTCCCAATGGACCCGGGCTGGCGGCATTCGCAGCCTCACCCCAGGATAACCCTAGCACTGCCGGCGCTCGATGACTGCCTCGTCCCACGAGACACACAGCAGAGTATGAATAAAACTCCATTCTTCCTACGCCGGAGAAACCGCTAAGTGAAACACCTACATGGTCTTCAATACGTGCAGGATAAACTCGTGTAAATTTTAAGAGACGAATGCGATATTCAAAATGAAAAGTAATCATGCTAGCCGTCTTCGTGCGGCAGAAAACGCCGTCTAGTTGACAACACATTCCTATTCTAGCCCCTGTTAGTCCGGGCGCTCACGCAGCTTTCTTCCCTCATAAGCATTTCGCTCTCGCCCTCTGCACGGTGACCACCAATGCCTACACTCCCCACTCAACTCTCATTCCTTTTGTTACGCGCGCCCTCCTTCCCAGGAGGTGGCGCGACGAGTCGCAAACATGAGAACTATCGTGCTTTAAAGAAACTCCCAGAAACATTTGTACAGAAATATTCTTATAGATTGTATATCAAAACGTGAGCAGCTGATTACATAACAAAATACTACCATAATAAAATATCCCAATAAGCAGAATAAACTAAATATTACAAAATTACAAAGTGCTATAAAATTCAAATAACATGCAAGGCAAAGATATGTGTAGACTCATCTATATGCAACAACCAAAGCACTAGGCAAGTTGAGCCGAAAGTCTATGCAGATAAAGCACTCGTCCAATTGACGACCCATCACAATCTCCCTCCCTTAAACAAGATCACCGGGGCTAAAAAAAAAGGAGAAAAGCAGCCAAAAGCGAAAAATTCTGAGGTCTTACATGCCTCTGTAAGAAGAAAAATCGAAACAATCAACAAGTAAAAAATACCCCCAAAAACATCAAGGAAATTAACAAACACACAGATAAGAAAGAATAAAAAGAAGAAACAGTCAAAAACATCAAGTTAAGAACCTCGAAACAACAAGATTGCCAAGCAAGAACAAGTAAGCAATACATCACATTATCTGAGGCATGAAAGTCTCAAAACTTGTCAATTGACCGACTCCACAAAGCTCTTAATTTGGCTAAGATGAGCATCCTTCACGACATTATCATCACTAGGTTCCATCAAGAGGACTGTGACTGGTCCCAAAAACTTTGAGATCTTAAAAAGGTCCAGAGTATGCATTAGCAAGCTTTGAATTAATAAATTCAACTTTATTACTAGCTGTGACCTGCCTACATAACACTAAATCAATCACATTGTACATATTCTGCACTTTACCCACACTGTAATGTTTCTGAAACTGCTTCCTTGCTGCATTAAGATTTGCATAAGCTTTCTGCCTTACAGACAGCACATCCTTTAGGTTTGATAAATCACCACAGTAAGATGGATATTAAGTCATGAATGGGGTAACTCCCTACACAGGAAAAATTTCGCAGGGGGAAAACCTGTGGCACTATGAAGAANATATTAAGTCATGAATGGGGTAACTCCCTACACAGGAAAAATTTCGCAGGGGGAAAACCTGTGGCACTATGAAGAACAGAATTCAAAGCTAACGTTAACGACACCAGGGATTCGTTCCAACCACGATGATTATGGCTATGAAAAATGCGAGGGTGAACTTGAGATTTTTTCTAACGCGCCCACGAGGTTTGGGCAAGGGTAAAATGGACTAGTGTTAACATGCTTTATGGCCCAAGCAAAGCACATTTTCTTTNGCCCACGAGGTTTGGGCAAGGGTAAAATGGACTAGTGTTAACATGCTTTATGGCCCAAGCAAAGCACATTTTCTTTAATTTCTTGGAATTTAAATATGTCGCATTGTCAGAAAGTACCAATTCGGGGCCTCCAAAAATTNAAGGGTAAAATGGACTAGTGTTAACATGCTTTATGGCCCAAGCAAAGCACATTTTCTTGAATTTCTTGGAATTTAAATATGTCGCATTGTCAGAAAGTACCAATTCGGGGCCTCCAAAAAATTTCCATTAATGATTAACCAAGGTCTTACAAATATTCAAGGATTTTATGCCATGCATAGGTAATAAAACTACAAATTTTGTAAAACCATTTACCACAACCAATACACAATTGTTACCGTTCCGCGATCGCGGCAATGGCCCAAAAACATCAATGAATGCACATACCCAAGGCCTGGCTGGAAGATAAACAGAATAGAGTCCCACCCTACAATTTTGAGGTTGCTTGGCCATCTGGCATTCCACACACCTTTTAACACGGGCTTCAATATCGTCGTCCATGGTTGGCCAGAAAAATTTCCTCTTAATTAAATATTTAGTATTTACAATGCCAAAATGTCCTTATATTTCAGAGTCATGGAAACAGCGAAGAACCATTGGCCGAACCTTCTCTGGAACAAAAATCTTTTTCATACCTTTGCGCCCCACAAAATACAAAACACCTTTACGAACACAAAAGGCAGTGTTTTTTCCAGCAGCAATATTAGCCTTGATGGATTGACATTCATCATCCTGTTCTTGCCACTCGATAATGCTGATAAGACTCTGGAATAGTTTTGACAATAGCACAAAATTCGACATCAGGATTTTCAACAGGTTTAAATTTATTCGGATCATACAACCTAGAAAGAGAGTCCGCAACTACATTATCTTTTACTTTTTGATGAATGATGGTAAAACGAAATATAGTCAGCCATCTTCCAATTTTCCCTAGTTGAGGCGGGTGAGAAAATAACCAGGTATGGGCCTGGTTATTAGCAACTAAATCAAATGCTGCTTGTTCCAGAAAAGTGCTGAATCGTTAAACACGAAAAATACATGTCAAAGTCTCTTTTTCAAATACTCCATATTGTAATTCAGGTCCAGAAATAACCCGACTGGTGAAGGTAATAGGTTTAGGGCCAACACCATAATCCTGAAGGAGCACATTGCCTACAGCCAATGCAGAAGCATTAACTTCCAAAATAAACCTACGATTAACGTCAGGGGGATGGGAAAAAGCAAATTTTAATTTGTTGAAAGCCTTGATTTGCGGCTGACCACAAAAAAAGGCTGTCCCTTTTTCTTCAAATTATTAAACTAAGTACAAAACCTAGCATAACCTTCATTGAGTCTAAAGACATAACCCGACATTCCTATGAACCTCATTACCCATGTGAGTTGTTTTGGTTTAAGTAAATTTATAATGAGAGCAATCTTGACAGGATCCATGACCATACTCCCTTGGCCAATAATAAAACCAAGAAATTTAATTTCCTAATTCACCTATGCAATCTTCTCAGGATTCAAGGTGAAATCAGCCTCCCTTAACTTGAAAAGAACAGCTCTTAGTTGATTGATGTGTTCCTCTTCATTGTCAGGATAAATACAAGTTCGTCCAAGAAGATTAGCTGAAACTTAAAATGAAACTCTTCTTATACTTTATGTAAGATGCGCGACAGACATTGACCGCGAAAATTCACTCCAAACAGGACTCTCTTCCATTGTAAATGCCCCCAAGGAGTTACATATCCGGTGTATTTCTTACTGTTAGGATTGAGAGCACATTAATGAAAAGCTGAATTTAGGTCCATGAGAAAAAAAAAACCTTATCTTGGCCAATATACTGAAATATCGTTTCAAAAGAAGGCAATGGAAAGGCATCTACTTTAACTTACGTATATGACATCAGATAGTCAACTAAAAGACGGTATTGGCCAGGCTCCTTTTTTCCCACAAGAAATGCGGGAGCAGCACAAGCGGAAACAGACGACTTGATTATTCCCTTTTCTCTAAGATCAACAATAATATTCCTAAATGTCCTTAGCTTAGGAGAAGAACACTGGTATGGGGCACATCTGTTGAGCTCCTCATCGGACACANAATATTCCTAAATGTCCTTAGCTTAGGAGAAGAACACTGGTATGGGGCACATCTGTTGAGCTCCTCATCGGACACATATAATCCATTCACGGTATCTTCGATACTTTTGAAAAGAACCTTTGAAAAATCACCCTAGGAGTTACATGTTCAATTGGATATAAAAAATTGTATATGTAAAAAGGTTTTGTCTTGCTTTTAGCACTGAAGCACTATATAAATTGGTTGTTTTAAGATTTAAGTATATTTTTTCAATAAATTATAATAATTTGTTAAAAGTCCGTACGAATTAACAACGGATTTTGAAGGGACATGTTGGTTATAGCTGAAAAGAAATAGTTCGTAGGTTAAATATTAATATGTATAAATTTAATGCCGTAATTGTAAAGTTAATATTGCTAAACTATATATTTACATTTTTACGTAGCACTCATGGGTAAAGATTTCACCGTTATTAATTGAAATTAAATAAATTTCAGTTGTTGTCCAGCGGACTCGTACACTCCATCTTGTTCGTTTGGGCACGTTTTTTTCAGAAGTATAACCACGCCATATTGGAGACGCTGAATTGTGGTTATAAAACTAACGTAACACATTCTTTCTACTTACAAGATAATTCTAGGTTAAGATGTAATTTTAGTATTAGCGTTGTTATTTCTGCAGTTTATCAAATAAACGTGCAAAATATAGAAAGGCATTTGAATATTTCCGTTACGTTATTCCCTTCGCAAAGAATGCAAAGGAATCGAATTTTGGTCGCCGCCAACTGATAATCGATTATTTTCGAAAGCTTTTTGTGGAGACCAAGAGATGGCAGCACATTAGCGTTGGTTCTTCAGTGCCAAATGTTAGCCGTGACTCGTCTTTCCGCCGCATAGTGTTGTTTTTATGTTGCAGTGAAGAAGCGCGACAGTTCTTGATGGAACAGAGATGTACCTACACCGCAGGTTTCAAAATGAAAGTGATTTTGTTCGCTGAAGAGTTTGGAAATCGAGCCGCGGGCCGTGAATTCGTAGTAAATGAAACGTTAGTGCGGGGCTGGAGGAATTTTTCTCACTTATAAGTCGCACCCCAAGTTTTCAATAAATTTTTTTTTAAATAAAATGTGCCACTTATATGCGATAAAATACGGTACCATTTATCACAGTGAAATCTTTAACCTGAGTGCTACTTCCAAAAGTTTATTATGTAAAATTTAACTTTTTCCTTACACCAAATATGTAAATAAATCTTAATATAATAAGTAAACTTTAATTAAATTATATAATTAACAGTTCCGATATATACTTCAATCTACCTTTTTGTATGTATTACAATATTTTGCTAAATTGATTAGCATTTTTTAGACATTTGGAGAATTTTATTAAAGTATATGACAGTTAAGATTTGCATGGCATTGTTTCTCTTCAAAAATAAATTTTGGTAGTTCCCACATGGACACTGTTAACAAAATATTTGACAGTTCCCACATGGCACTGTTTGTTTACAAAACATTTGACAGGTGTCACATGGCAATGTTTTGTATACATACTGCGGAATGATACATAATCGGCTCCCTGAAAGTAGATCTTTAGCAGGGCTTCAGAAAATCTTGAAGTTACCGTGAATACATTATAGATTTCATAGGGCATAAGGTCACAAAACCCTTTTTTTTTTGTTACGATGTCCTTAAACTCAAATAGCATTTCATGCAACTCAGACTTGCATTTTAATTCGTTGACCTTACAACCTACTTTAACCTCAGCACATCTTTGTACCCTTTTACCCTTTTTTAAGGGCACCTCTTTTCCCTCATAAAAATTACACCAGAGTAGAACGGTGCCCAAGACACAGCTATTGGAAATCATTTATCCCTACATGCAGGGACCTTTGAGTGAAGCAACCCGACTAGCTATTCTCAACATGCTAAATCTTATGCTTATCAAGCAGACATCCTTCACTATTTATATTCATCCAGTTACAGTTGAAAATTTTTAACCAGTTGCAAGAGCCCAATGAATCATTGTCAGTATATGTTAGTAGCATTAAAGAGGCTGCTGTGGTTTTGCGTATGTCGTTGTCTGAGAGCGACATTGTCAATACTAGTTTGGAAGGTTTGTAACCTCGAGAGCGCTGACATCTGGTCTTTGTTGGTAAACATAACTCATTTGTGAAACTAGACAGAGTTTTTATCTATTCCCAAAATATTCGGTATTCTGACCAGAAACGTGAAACATATTTTGGACAGGGCAGATTCCCAAAGAAGTCAGGGGCTAACTCTGATAATAAAGGTAAAACTTATGACCCTGACATCAGTTCAGTAGATGCAGACACTTCATCTTCCAAAACATCTAATGATACAAGTAGCACCACTAAAGGTTCATCCAAATATCGTAGTATTCCTACTGTCAATTATTGCAATAAACCGGGTCACGTTATTGAAAAATGTTTTAATGAAATAATAGTGCGCGCAGATCCTGAGTATACTAGCGCATTAACAGACAGTGCTCCCAAATTTACCCCAACATTATGAGTAGCAAATACGTTGTTCACCTACTATAATGGGAGAATTTATTTGAAAAGCCTTATATAGTTTTTTCACCTCACAGGGTTCGTAAGGACCAAACATTTGTTGAAAACTATGACAACTATTTACTGTTTGTACTAGGCGAGCGTTGTATTGAGAATTGGCACATTTGCCGGCTTGGCGGGAATGAACACACATTTAGTCCCATTGGGACTTGTTACACAGCTCCCAGTGAAAATTTTACCTATTTTGTGATGCACAAATCTTAAATGCTGGATGCACAAATGCTCAGTTCTTAAAAAAACCTTGGTTTGTCTATTATTTTAGTAGCTGATTTCATGGCATCAACAGGACTTATTTTAGACATTCAGGCGCAACACATTTTCTTTAAATTTTCTCCAGCGGACAAAATATTTTTGCCAATTGTAAACAAAGTCCACGACTCGCGTCTGAAATAAGTGCTGAATCAAAGCCCGCTGCTGACCCATCAGCGCATTTGGACTCGACACAGAGGCTGCCGGAACAGTTTCCTAAAGTTCTCACGTCAGAATTAGGTCTTACTAATTTTTTGTCGTTGAAACCAAATAATTTTTTGTTCTGATCTGGTTGCCCCAGACAAAGATTTGGTTGCTGCAACTAAACATTTGTTTGGCTCTATGTATATTAAACAGTTTCGGTTAATATTTAAAAAATGTCGAAGCTCGGTGGAGATCGTAACAGAGATCAGCTGCGCATGGGTAGCAACCTCAGCTAAAGTGACTACTGGTGAAGTCGGAATGCTTTAAAATACACACATTTCAAATACTGGAAAACGTGCGAAAATAAATATTTCTAGTTTTACAGATTTACCTTTCGTTTCCCGTTGATTTTTTTTTATCAAGCAGTTCATACCATTATTATGCATCATTAAATGATCTAGCAAACACTGTTAATATCCTAATCGAAACAAAAAGTACAAACAAATTCTCGAGCTGTATTTTCGAAAATAAATTTAGTTGATTCAAGAAAATATTTTGTTGACAGTCAAATTTATTTTGGCCCAACATAGAGGTTTTGTTAATTCAAGGGCGTTTTTAACTACACGGACAAAATTAATTTATTTGCTTCTCATGTTTTGTTTACTCAACAATATATTTTGTTGGGTTAACTAACTATATTTTCGGCGATATAAAAACTAATATTTTGTTACTGTTATCTCAGTGTGTGCATCACCATGCAACATAGCGCGTAGATTTGTACTTTCTATGTGCAAAGATCCACTACTCAGAAAACAGAGAAGGTAGGGGNACCATGCAACATAGCGCGTAGATTTGTACTTTCTATGTGCAAAGATCCACTACTCAGAAAACAGAGAAGGTAGGGGAAGTACATGTTGAGACTGTTATGAATTCCCGTATTTTCACGGAAATTGTTACGAAAAATGTACAGTTAATACACAAAACATGCGGTCATGGACTAAGAAACTTTGTAAATTAAAAATAATACGCAACCTCTCAGTTTTCCAATAGCTTCGAGTTTCGCGAACGAACAACGCCAGGACATTACAAAGCGTTCTTCGCCGCTATAACCAAGAAGTGCAGTTTCTGAAGCAGTTACGACATTCACCCTCCAAGTCCACTCCTCCCAACATCACAAGTTGCCCAAACCACATGTCACAGTTGGCAAGACTTCAAACACTCAAGCATTACTAGACACATAAAACTTGCATGTGTCACTTGAAAGAAAATATCAAGTGGATTTACCAACGGCATTATAAAATGTCGTATGAAAGTGGTAAGCATCATGAAAAATAAGATATTTTTTTATTGTTCAAAGCTCGCTTCCAGAATAAAAAATTTATTTATTTTCACCCGCATGACCAAAATTAAAACTTTTTTTTCTATTTTTGTATAGAAAATGTAAATACGGCAAAACTAGCTTGCAAATTTACGAAGAGGTTCCGTAAACTCGCAAAATATCTAATATTTTTGGTAAGTCGGCTATTGGAAAAAAAAAAAAAAAACATTCCCTAATTTTAGGAATATTTCTGGGTTAACTCTTATCGGCACTTTTCGGTATTTTCACATTAATGTTTTCTGTCAGTGCCTGTACAGTACGTAGTCTAGTAAAATACTGTACAATTGTTCAGCTGGCATATTCACGGCAGCACAGCAGACAGTGCCATCCAGGAAATTTTTCTGAGGTGACAAAAAAATATTAACTACAATATTAGTGGCATTTTATTTGTTTTGGGAAAAAATACGCTACAACATTTTGGAAAATGTTTATGACATAAAATGTAGGCCTCAGACGTGGTATTGCGTACGTAGTAGTAGAAAAATTACGCGTTGTGGATGTTTATAACTAAGTAAACTTACGGATACGGTTTATAACTAAGCAGACTTACGGATACGGTTTATCACTAAGTAAACTTACGGATGCGGTCTTGATGGAAATCTTATTTCACATCTTAGACCACTAATCCGAACGTTAGGCATATTTTAGTATTCAACGAAGCTGACAACAAAACGGGTTTCCTTCCGATCAGCGGACGAATGCAGTGACTCGATGCGAGATGTTGCGTTCAGTTATAGTATGGTTACACACGCAGGTCAAAACGGAGTTCCTTCCGATCAGCGGACGAATGCAGTGACTCGATGCGAGATGTTGCGTTCAGTTATAGTATGGTTACACACGCAGGTCAAAACGGAGTTCCTTCCGATCAGCGGACGAATGCAGTGACTCGATGCGAGATGTTGCGTTCAGTTATAGTATGGTTACACACGCAGGTCAAAACGGGTTTCCTTCCGATCAGCGGACGAATGCAGTGACTCGATGCGAGATGTTGCGTTCAGTTATA
>NQII01016041.1:2101-16306 GCA_002778355.1 Clitarchus hookeri
AAGGGCGACACTGCCACGCGCATCAAGTACGCCATCGCCGCTAAGCGCAAGGCTCTGAACTGGCGTGCAGTGTTCTCGTCGTGCTGCGTGTACCTATGGGACTTTCAGCGGTGACCATATTATTTTATTAGTGGGAAGTCTTTAGGAAGGTTCAGTGCAGGCGCCTATAGTAGTTTTGTATGTATCTGATGCGTGCATTTTGAGCTACAGCGCCTTGGAAAGGCCGTTTTTTTTTTAGCGGTTTTGGAGTGCTCTGAATTGATGTTTCTAACGTACGCGATATTTCGAAAGTACTTAACAGCTCTCGTCTGAAGTGTGTGTTCTTTTCGTAGATCAGCACGTTGGACGCACGCTTAATAATTTCGTTGAAAAACGTGTATTTGGAACACTCTGGAACGCAATTCAAGCGCCAGGTAGACGGGCGCCTTAACTCCCAGTTACTACATCGCAGACTTAGGGAAAGTCAGCCTTTATGAAGAGGCAAGAATCAAAGGAAAGCATCAGGGTCAGGGAAATCCGAACAGCGATTTTCTGGTTAAGAGAGCTAGAGTTTGTGATTGATTGGTCTGTTATCATTACAGTCACAAGAGCATTGGTCACCTCTGTGGGACATCCCTTAGTTATTAACTGTGATGTCGCAAAATCTCACGAATAAACTTATGACATTTGACATGTTGGAAATTTCTTAGTATTTGCAAGAGGATAGTAAGAACTGCTTTAAAACGATTCATGAACTATCGCTAAGTTCGTTATCTAGATGGAAGGAGTAGTTAGAGCTAGTTGGGGCGCGTACTACGTGGCGACAGTTCTCGACAGATCTCAGTTATTCTGCACTTTTGTCACACAAGGAATAACACGCTCGCCTCGTAACCAAATTATTCCAAGGCTCAGCTTACAGAGCGCACATTCCAACTCAACACACAGCCATACAGAAAGGAATAGGAGTGGTTGGATTGAGCAAGGTAACAACACACTGCGCTCATATTCGGGAGGACAAGGATGTGATTTCTGGTCCGGCAATCCTGATTTAGATTTTTCACGGTTTTCCGACATTACTCCAGGCGAATGCTGGGATGGTTCTCTGCAATAGTCTATTCACGGTTTCTTCACAGTTATCGAATTAAACCTTTGAAAAATCACCCCATGTATTATGTGTTTGGTTATTTCCTAAACATGTCATTTATCACAGGCGTTTTATAATTCTGTTAGCATAAAAGTACCGTATTTTTTTTAATTGGAACTTTTAATTATATACTATCTATAAATTATAATATTCAATTTTTAATTAACACTAATAAAAACAGGGAGAATGTAGGTGTGTTGGTAATGTCTAGTAAGATATAGTTCTTATGGAAAGTATTGTTAAAAAAGAGTGCGCACGAGTGCGGTGCACTGTCCCGTGATGTAAGTTTCTAGACTTGATTAAGCTTTGTTTGCATGAGGCGGAGGAATATCCTGGAAGTAGAACTTTAGCAGGGCTTCAGAAAAGTCTGCAGTGACCGTAAATGGACTATAGAGGCAATGGCATATTCCTTACCCGTTCCTGCTTCTCTGAAAAACTTGCTCCGTCTCTAATGATCTCGCTGCCGAGAAGACGTCTAGCCACAATTACATAAACATTGCGTAAGTCAGTTTACTTAAGAGGATTTAAGGAGGTGTGTGTATTTGTGTGTGTGTGTTTGTTTCAATAAAAAAAAATACAAACCTCACCCTCAAGCATTACATTTGAGGAAGTAAAACAGAAGTAGCACGACAGTTTTGACGCATTCTGCGTCCCTATATTTTATTCGTCAGAACACACGCTCTGGCGAAGCTCGCGGGCGTACGACCGCAATAAGGATTAAGGGTTTTGTGGACGTGCCGGCAGAGGGACGCCAGGAGCCTCGCAGCTGCAAAGGCGCGCTACCAAAGGTTTCTGCACGTGCAACTGTTCCTGCACGTGCAGACGACATCCGGAGACAACGGAAGGCACCAGGGCGCGGACACAGCTGCATTTTGCAGCTGCCCAAGGGACACCGAGATCCCACCACCAGCTGCGTCTATCCCGGGCTTGTACCACAATAAATCATGAGAGCTTTTAGCGGGCGTGCGCGCAGAACGGGACAATAAACTTCCAGGCCAGAATCAAGGGACGACGCCAGGCCGGCTGCGGACCACACGAGCAGCGGCCACGTGTTTTATGACCCGGAGGGACGACAAGCACCCCGGACACGTGCAGCAGAGACGGGGCAAGTTGAATATGGTGATGGACGCTACAAAACCACACGAAGGGGGGAGCAACAGGGCAGTCAGTGGAGAGACGTCGAATCAGTCAGTCGCGGATCGAGCAGTCAGTCAGTCAGCCGGAGTCAGTCGAGGATCGAGAATGCATCACGACGTCGACCTCAGTCGGAGGCCGTCAAGCGGGACGTGCGGCGGGAAGAATCCGAGGAAAGCCAGTCCGACGTCGTCAAACGCAGAGTCCTGCATGGACCCGAGAATGAGGAACTTCGAGGCCAGGCGTCATGCGAACTCACAAATATAGTGTATGTTATTAGTAAATTTGACCTAGAGACAACAGTGTCGACGTATTTATACGCCCTATCACTGAGGGCTAGCATCAAGTGNGTCGACGTATTTATACGCCCTATCACTGAGGGCTAGCATCAAGTGCTGGCGCCTCACGCCGCAGAGCAGAATCAATACCTACTTCCAAACTTCAGCATTTGGCAGGTATCAGTATCATACGCGCTAGGTTTCGGGGTCGATCTTAAAACACACCCCTATTATCATTTCATAAATTTTAACCTGTAATCAGTATGTTTTGTTATAATTTAGGTAAAAAAAAAGGCGAGCAACGTTTAAATTAATGTGTAATGCAAATTTCTTAGTAATTACTGACATTTCAGTAAAGTTTGAATATTTACTGATTTGTTATTCGGACCTATTTTACTAAATACAGCCAGTATTTCTACACTGAATTTCTGAAGAGTAATTCACAATAAATAAAATCTGACTACAAAATAATTAATTTTCATGAATTAGGTTTTAGAGAGTGACTTAACGCAAAACTATCGCCATCGGCATGGCTACTGTAGGAAGTAAGCATTTCGCTGGTGGAAACGACTTGACTACGAGCCAGAGATGTGGAAGATGCTTGCGAAACGTTATAGGCATTTGCTCCTGGAATGAAATCATAAAGCGATTATATTAATGGGACCTGGCGCTTGAGGTGCATTGTGTAACGTTTCTGAAATCAGGTTTTTTTTAAATGAAACTATTAAACGTGTGTCCAATGTGTTGATCCACGAGAAAAACACGCACCTCTCACGAGACCTGTATATTAATTTGAAGATATCACGCATATTAGAAACGCCATTTCGGAGCACTCAAAAATTGTTAAAAACGGTGTTTTTTAATGCGCTGTATCTCAAGATGATATAGTCAGATACAGTACATGCAAAAGAGCCCGCGGGCCCTGCACTGAATCTTGATACACACTTTCCACCCATACAATGCTAGAGTCACTGCTTCAAGTTCCATAGGTACACGCAGCACGACGAGAAAACTGCACGCTATTTCAAAGCCCTGGGCGTAAAGGCGATGGCGCACTTGATGCGCGTGGCAGTGTCGCCCTTATCTCTCCCGAGCTTCCCAGCCTCGATTGCAGAAAACAGCTCCAGGCAGGCAGGCGGTGCACTGAAAGATGTGAGCAGCTGAAAGATAAGGAGGTGTGAGGAAGGGACCCATCAACGCCACAGCTAATTATCAGTTCACCACTGTATGTTGCCCGCTCGCTTAGAAGCTGACTGGTACCTCGTGTTTTTGGAACAGTTTTTGCCAGAGTTGCTGGAAGACGTTCCACTTGGGATCCGACAAGAAATGTGGCTGCAGCATGTCGGTGCACCACCGAACTTTGGTGCACGTGTTCGAGAGTACCTTGCCACCACGTTTCCAGGTAAATGGATATGCCGGGGGGAGGGAGGGGGGCGAGGTTATGGCCTGCGAGGTTTCCAGATCTTACTTCGGTTGTAATCAGTCTAAAGTTTTGGTAGACTGGGTTTACCTACCTCAAATATTTGCAGTAACATCATTTTGAAAACAAGTGAGTGGATCACTTAAATCATCTAGGTTTACATTTGGAGTGAGGTAGAATTATACAAACAACACCAGAAGACAAATCTACCGTTTCATTAAAAACAAAAAATTTTAATTATAGTTTTCAACTAAACAGTATTGGTTTTCCTGGGTAGATTCCGAATTATCTTCCAAGCATTCTGCGGCACACGACTATTTTAAGTTGTTTGGTTTTTAATAAACCATACAAACGTTTCACAATGAGCGAATTTTATTCCCGACTTTTCACCATACCACTGCGCCATTTCAACATATTTGTGTAAGACTATACATTTCATAAGAAGTCCCTAAGTTTGAAAAAATTAAATTCGTTTTTATGAGAGGGAATTCAGTAGCACGGCCACATGAGCGTTCAAGGTTCAGCCTTTACATTCCTCTAGGCAACAATGGAAACAGTAAGCTGGAGCGACATGTCATTTTCGCGGGTGGGAGGGGTAATTCTTGTGAAAGAACCAGTGCCTGTTTCCCCGGCACGTTCCATAGAACCAGTTGTGCGACACTAACACAGTCTGCCGGAAATGTATTGCATTACATGCAGGGAAATATGCCATAGTTTCTGAGACAGACAACAGGTAGCAGGTCAGTCGAAAGAGCAGGGGTCGGTGGCGTCCCTTTTCCGAGGTCTTGAGAGCCGATGAGGGTGAAGTGAGGTGAGTATGGAGCAGAGCCGGAATGCAAGGGTGGGGGAAACGGGAAATCCTCGAGAAAACCCGTCGACCAATGGCTTCGCCCGCCACTTTTCCCATGTGCGAAACTCCGGGAGCGACCCCGCCGTGAATCGAACTAGGTTCACCTTGGTGGGAGGCGAGTAGTCTAAACACCCCACTGCAGGAGCAGACGCACTTATCTCGGACTGTATGAAGATGTACGTTTGGCAATGCAGTGGCCTGTGTTCTGAAATAAGTGATCTGCTTGCTGAATTATATGTTTTACCTTTATTACAGAATGCATTATGTCACAAATTTTGTTATTATAGTAAATTTTTTACTATAAGTGTAATGTTTTTTCTTATTGGTGCCATCAACGATGACGTGAGCGTCGAAGACCAATCGTAGTGTAAACAAGCTACTATTTGACATGTTAGTAATTCTTTATTCTCATATGTTACCTGCACCGTACGGGTTTTGAGTTTCAACTGGAAGTTCAACTCGGTGGCTGCGATCTTCTACACTCGTAAAACCAAGTGCGCAAGCGTTTTTATGTTACTCCCTGAAGGAAAGATAGGCTCATGCAATCACCTGAATGTCTGTCTGCCCCCCTCCCTTATAAATTTTAATCCTGTAAACCCAATTTCACCTAACGCAGTACACATATAGAATTTAGCAAGTTCATCCGACTGTTATAGGTTTATATTACGCCGGGTACTGATTTCCAAAATGGCGGCAATTAAAAATTGTTTGGTACTATGTTATACTGTATATCGGGGACCATCAAACCTATTAAAACCAAATTTGCTACTTTTGTTGTGCATGATGGAAGCACTGAATTTACAAAGCAATAATGGTACTGACCCACCATTTTGGAAGATAGTTCAACATTAAATCATTTAGCTTTTATGTCATATTTCGGGAACTACTCAACCTATTCCTGCCAAATTCATCACATAAGTAATACTATTGCAGGCCATGTTAATACTTGTAACTTGAATGGATTAGAAGCTTATTCTCAAAATGGCTGCCATATAAATATTTTAGGGTTCAATTTCTATATCTGCCATACTGTTTGACCAATTTCGACCAAACCTGATGCGTTGAAAGTATCTATTACGGATATAAAATGTATCGATACATAGCCTCTTTTGTCAGCCATTTTGTAAGATAGCGCCATATGGAAAACAAATTTTTATTTCATATCTCGAGAAAAAATTTGCCGATTGTTATTGAATTTGGCAGTTAATTTATACTACATTAGGTCATGTAAATACTGACATTTTAGTGGGTGAGACACTTATTTTCAAAATGGTGGTTATTTTAAATTACTGTGCTATGTCTACGAAACCATATTACAAATTTCGACTTAACTTTATATGTAGTATTTATCACAACCATCAAATGTGTCTAACCAGAGCCCTACTTTGTCCACCATTTTTGTAATATAGTGCCACATGAATAAGTCATGTTTGGTCATATCTCGGAAAACCATCAACCGATTGCTATCAAATTTAGTAAACGAGTAGTACAGCATCAGGATAGGTAAGCTGACATTTTTTAAGAAGGCTGGTCACTAATTTTCAAAATTTCAACTTAACTTTGTAAGCTGGCAGTATCTTTTACAGCAATTAAAACGTGATCACGCAGAGTTTCTTTTGTCCATCATTCTGCAAAATAATGTCACATAAATAAATAATGTTTGGTTATATATCGGAAAACAATCAACCTATTCCTACATAGTTTGACAAACAAGTAGTACTATGGTAGACCATGTAAACGGACAGGTTTTGTGGAGGCCTGGCACTTATTTTCAATATGGCGGACATATACATATTTTAATTTAGTATATAGAATATACCAATGCATAGCCGTTTTGTTCTCTATTAATTAAGATAGCACCAAATGATAAATCTGAGATGTTACCTATTCCCGCAATTTCGCAGACAAATAATACTACAGTGGGTCACGCAAACTTACCCTTTTAGGTGTGTCTGGCATTATTTACTATACGTCTGCTATATGAACCATTTAGATAAATTCATATATATTGAGAAATTTAATCAATTTCAATTATATTTTGTTAGCTGAGGGTATCCATTACAAGAATAAAATATTCTTATAGAGACCTTCTCTTCGCCGCATATATGGAAGATAGTACCTGGTGATAAAATGTAACGTTTATGCCATGTCTTGAGAATCAACCAACTAATTCCCATCAAATTTTCTTACCACAGTAGTGCTGCAGTAGGCCATGTAAATTTAAATGGTTTAAACGAATAAGATATTGTTTTTAAAATTGTGCCAATATGAATTGTATAGATACGATTGTCGTATCAAATACATTATTTGACAATAACTCAACCAAACTTTGTATGCTAACAGTTCCTATTAGAAGCATCATATATACACCTATACAGCGCCTGGTTTTAGGGCATTTTGTACATTAACGCCAAAAGAGAAAATAAAGCTTTCATCCCATATGGCGGGAATCAGTAAACCTATTCCCACCAAATTCTCCACACAATTAGTGCTTTTCTTTTGGGAAATGTAAACCTACATGATTTAAGTGACTCACACACTTGTTTTCAAAATGATGTTACAGTAAATATTTGAGGTGGGTAAACCCAGTCTTCCAAAACTTTAGACTACAACCGAAGTAGATGCTCCGAATTGTACCCCCCGTAATGCAATTGGTTGCACGCCGGCTTACGGAACTAGGAGTTAGGTTTCGAGTCCCGGGTAAGACACTTGTGTATTTGTAATCGTCTCACAAGTACACTAGTGTCGCATTTGTTTCTGGTTCCATATTTAATTATATCGCTGTCAACGCGACGTCAAGACCCACATACAATCTAACATTTTAAGAACTTCATCAAAATTATCTGCTCATTAGTTATATTAGTAACTACTTGTTCT
Organism: Clitarchus hookeri; assembly: GCA_002778355.1. NCBI lineage: Eukaryota > Metazoa > Arthropoda > Insecta > Phasmatodea > Phasmatidae > Clitarchus > Clitarchus hookeri. The sequence continues at coordinate 9,784 of NQII01016041.1, forward strand.
TTCTGACGTCATAGGGCCTCTCGTGCAAAAGGTACTCAGTACGGTCCCCGCAGAGATAGAAGCGCGCTTACCTTGAATGTGACATACGTACAAAACTAAAGATGAGGTAGGCCGATTTTCGTCTTCTGCGCATGTCCCCAACATTGACTCGCATATCTGCAATCCAACTGTCAAAGTCACGTGGTCAACAGTGATGAACGTGTTCGTTTACTTTAGAACTGTCAACAGACCCACACTTCTATATAAATAAAATACTTTTATTAATTTGAATATTCTTATTGCATTAAAACTAGTTTATACGAAGTGTGCGAACATCTCAAAGCTCCTACTTGCATAAACAGTNTAAAATACTTTTATTAATTTGAATATTCTTATTGCATTAAAACTAGTTTATACGAAGTGTGCGAACATCTCAAAGCTCCTACTTGCATAAACAGTGTCCTGACCTCACCTGCTATACGTGTTATTTTTGATAGTGCTATCTGCAGAAAATCACTGTTGGAACACAAGGAGTGCTTTCTGCGCAGCTCGCGTGCGCACTCTACCTCATATCCCCTCTACGATATCCGCCCCAGTTAGTAACACAGCTGGTGTGCAGACCGTTCCTTGATATTATTTACAAACAATTCCTGGAGTGGTTTAGTAACGCCTGTATTTTGTGTCGTGTGGATACAACACAGCGGCAACAGACGGGAACGTAAATATCACCCATACTATTAACGATGAACGTAACAGATACTAGAATAAAATTTCTTTATGTCACTTCTTTTTGATACTTTTACGTTTTTTTAATTTTCTTATTTTAAATATTTTTATGTTTCTTTACCAAAGTAAAACTGCAAGTTGCGGGTTAGCGAAAGACTAGTGATAAGGGGTTAGGCGGTGACGTCATCTGCACGCCATTACAAGGTGTTACTGGCACGGGAGAAACGTTCAATATTCCGTCAAACTGGAGTCCCAGACTTGNATCTGCACGCCATTACAAGGTGTTACTGGCACGGGAGAAACGTTCAATATTCCGTCAAACTGGAGTCCCAGACTTGTCATCAGTTATGTCACGGTGTCGTGACGACAACGACGAAAATATTAATAGTGGACAGTAGTTTTAGCGTGTAAGTGAATAACTTAACGAAACTTTTTAATTTACAAATTAATTGCGAAAATAGTGGAGACAAACTACTATAGCAATTTTAAACATCAAGATGACCAAAAATATATTTTGTAAAAGAAAATAAAGATGGTAGAAATAATACTCTTTCGAAATATCTTATCTTGATGAAAAGGCAAGTAAAATAATACCATATAACTGTAAACACTTTGAAATATTTGCTTATTTTTTTATGATACGTGTTATCGGTATTCGTATAAATATTATAGGAAACTTTATTAAAGTAAATGTCCTAAATTTATTATAAAGCACATCTATAGCAAAATCAATGTTTTTGAAAACCAGGAACGTATTAGAACCACAATTTACATACAGAAAAACAGTAATGTATAACACGATTATTAATAGCGGCGCTGTCTATGTGATTACTTTGAAAACTGGAATAATTATAATAATAATTTCATCTAAATTTGTTTACTTATAGTAAAACTCAACTGACAGCAAAGCACAACTCACAGGAGATGACTCACGGAGAACGGTAAAACGTTGGAAAACACAACGTGACAAGTGAGATAACGGCAATAGCTGCGCGCACCAGCTGATCGCGTGGTCCGGATGCTGCCCGCCAGACGTCGCCAAACACAATGCCAGTCAGCCACCGGCCACGCCAAATACTACGGCTTATAGCGCCGGGAATTATGGGGCGGCACAGGATCCCCCTCCTCCGCTTGGCACGCACCTCCCCCCTCCTAAAANGGGGGGGGGGGGGGTGGCTGGCCGTAAACAAAGTGTCGTGTCGCATTCCCTACGACAAACCTCCCGGTCGTGAACTTCGGCAGACCGGTGCATTATGTAAGGTGCCATTCAATAACAACCTTAAACTTCTCCCATCTCCTTCAGCTGATAACAGAGTTCTTACTGTACGTGGCCGACTGACAATTGTTGGTTTAACACGCCTCAGCTTCCGTATCTGGTATGTTTATTTGTTTCATATTCTCGCCGCTTAATTGAGAGAATGCGCAGCCGTGTATTAGTTTCCTCAGCAAAACATTTAGAAGCAGATTTTTTTTTGTCTTATGCCTGTAAAATATATTTCACCAAAGATCGTCTATCAAGTCCTAGTACAACGGTAGCCATTAAAATTGTGAATGTGTGTAGCGTAACACTCATCAGTGTCAGCATTTAACAAATTTAATCTTTACGTATAGGCTATCACCCTATTAAAAAAAATAGCACATGTTTTGTATTATTCTTAAACACATGTCATTTGAGAATTACATGAGCACTACGAAATCAGTAACATATATATTTACTTTCAGTTTAAATACGTTATGGTTATAGCAATGAAAGAAATACGAAGTGAAAAGTTAACTTTGTGTTATAATAAAAGCGCCTTTGTCCTTGTTTGGATAGTACGTGTTGTGAAATCAGACATAAGGGATGGTTTTGCTACAGTTTCCATAAACGCCCTTATTTTTCATGTATTAGAAAAATATCCTTTTAAAACATAAGCTATAACAAGCCGTCATTTGGTAGATTCAAGAAGGGGGGGGGATACTTGTATGTTAATGTCAAATATTAGGATCCGTTAATACTACAAATACAGATATGTTCCCGAAAATTTTCAATTGTTTTCAGACGCCGCAGGAAAATTACTATCGTAATTTTAATACTCAAACATCTCTTTATATGTGAAAAGTAGAAACCCTTAGTCCAAGCCACTTCGTTTTCACAATTATTTTGGAGTAAGGCGGCTATTCAGTGTTAAGACTCAAGAAATTCTTTACTTCGCAACTGGAAAGTACTTTATATACAACTTTATTACCTTTACGAGTAATACACTGAAGAGAAAAAAAACTGGTATAGGAGTGCGTATGCAAATAACAGAGGTATGGAACCAATCAGAGTAACGCGATGCGGTCGGCAGCTAGATCGGTTACTGCTGCTACAATGGCAGGTTATCAAAATTTAAGTGAGTTTGAACGTGGTGTTATAGTCGGCTCACGAGAGTTGGGACACATAGCATCTCCGAGGTAGCGATAACATTTGGATGTTCGCGTACGACCATTTCACGAGCGTACCGTGAATATCGGGAATCCGGTAAAACATCACATCTTCGACATCGCTGCGGCCGGAAAAAGATCGTGAAAGAACGGGACAAACGACGACTGACGAGAATCATTAAACGTGACAGATGTGCAACCCTTTCTCAAATTTGCGCAGATTGGATTTCTGCAGGATTCATGGTGTAAATTGCCTCCTGCATACCTTCAGACATTAGTCGAGTCCATGCCACGTCGTCTTGCGGCACTTCTGCGTGCTCGGAGGAGCCCCCACACGATATTAAGCAGGTGTACCAGTTTTTTTGGCTCTTCAGTGTACATTGAAAATAATATACACGTGCTCCTCCCTGAGGCAGGGTCACTCTTAAATGTTGTATGTTCCATGTCATGCACCCTGTGGGGAATTGGATACAGTCAATCCCGCGGATACGTTATTCCTAGTGGATACGTTATTCCTAGTGGATACGTTATTCCTAGTGGATACGTATATGCGAACCATACACACGCCGGTCGTCCCAGCTCGCGTTGGGCTCAGCTGTTTGACCCTGAAGATCCGTCTGCGTGGTGCCAGGATTGCTGGAATCCTTACGCGGACAGTGACGCCGGCGCTACCGGGGCGTGCGGGATTTATCGAGCTGCTTAATTTGTCTGCGCCCTTGCCAGTTCGCCGCTGCTCAGATAGTCTCGTCTCGTGCGTTGTTGCTTGCTTGCCAGGACCGACTGCCGCGTCCCTCAGACGGCCGACTGCACTTACAAGCAAGCCTCGCTCCACACTCGGCCCTATGCGGCGACAACCGCGTCAACTTACATTGTACAGTTGGTTCACGGATAATTGAATACAACAGAGATCCCAGTTAAAGGGTTTTTCTTTCGACTGCCCATGTATTCCCGCTCCACATTTAAAATTGACATAGCCGCAGATCAGATGACTGTTATTCGCTCATAGACAGAGTAACATTGTAGTATTGCTGTAAATATGAATACATTCATATTACGTCCATTTTAACTAATTATAATGTATATGAAAAAAAAAAAGTATTTCACTTCCAGTGGACGCCAGTTTAAACAATTTATTTTGCGGACCGCGATGGTTCGACTACGAGGCCGTTCACCTTCCACCACGGCGAACCGGGTTCGATTCCACGTGGAGTCAATGAGTTTTTTCTCGGGGTGCTCTCATTTACTTCGCCGCTGTATTCCGTCGCTGATCCACTCCGCCTTACTTCACTCCCACTGGCAATGAAATCCTCGACCGTTGAGCGCCGCTGTGTCCCTCTCAATATACTGTTGGCTGGCCGCAAAACGCGGGAGTGACAAGGACGACACTGCCACATGCATCAATAGCGCTATCGCCTCTACGCGCAGAGCTCTGAACTGACGTGCAATGTTCTCGTTGTGCTGCGTTTACCTATGGAACTTTAAACGGTCACCCTATTATCTTTTTTTTTTATCATTATGTATTCTTCCACCATACGTGAAATCAACATTGCCACAGACCCGATCACTATACTCGTACATTCATCTAGTGCAACTGCGAAATTTTCTAAAAACGTAATTAGTAATGTGACAATCTTTAAAATAAGTATAAAACATGTTAAATAAATTTCACATCCACATACTGAAACTTATCACGTTTAAGCATAGTTCTACTTTATCAACATCGGTGTTCAATNACATCCACATACTGAAACTTATCACGTTTAAGCATAGTTCTACTTTATCAACATCGGTGTTCAATTTATTGGGAGTACGCCGTCAAGTATCCGGTAAAATGTCAGCATTTAACAACAAAAATTTTATTTTCGAAAATTGTTTTTAAAACATCATATAACATCCTGCAGGCCAGTTCTGTGCTTTGCTCTTTCATAAGATGGGGGACTTTCTTCTGTGTCTCAATTGCACAGTGAATAATTCTTCACGTTGTTTCCGCTCGAGGCCGGAGCTATTTGGAGCCGGCTGCCCTGCCCGAGGGACACACTGCCATCCCGACCAGCCCGAAGAATGGGTCAGGTGAGCTGAGCTGGAGGTGGAGAAGCAGCGGAATGAAGACGGGGGAGTAAACGGGAGAGCCCCGAGAAAGCCCCCAAATCATGGCAGTCCCCGCCGTACTGCCCACATGAGAACCCCTGTCCAAAATATTCTCGCCACGCCCGGGCCTGGGATCGAACCAGCAACCTTCGACTTCCTTGTGAAAACGTTCAACTTCTCGAGCTCAAGCCAGGCCATTAGGAAGTAGCATGCCGTGGCCTTCAAAAGTTTTTCACATGCATTCTTCATTCCAGCTGAATTCCTCACAAAGTATGTCTATGACAGTCGAATGTTTTTTTTATATTTGATGGAAACCAATGGACTGAACTGAAAAATGTCGCTTTCTACATTTTTCCTTCCTGCGTTGAAAATCACTAAACGTCGAGTTTTCGGCAATGTTCAAGAATTTTTTAAAGTTTATTTTACCGTGCAAACGCCGAACGAAGGGACTGGCATTCGGGAGGACACAGGCTTGATTCCCGGTCCAGTCATCCTGATTTCTGTTTTTACGGTTTCCTGAAGTCACCTTAGATGAATGCTGGAATGCTGGAATGCTGGGATGATGGAATGCTGGGATGATGGAATGCTGGGATGATGGAATGCTGGGATGATGGAATGATGGAATGATGGAATGCTGGAATGCTGGAATGCTACCTGACTACCGGCCATGGCCGAATCCTTTCCTGTTGCTGCTCGTCTGAGCAACTTGCTCCGTCTCTAATGATCACGCTGTGGACGAAATGTTAAGGCCTACCTACATCATAAGTAAAATTAAAAATTTGAAATCCTAGATTAATTATCTTTAACCTTCCTGAAGAAAGCTCACCTTCCTAGAGTGTTTATTTCCTGAAGTACACGTGTCTCTGCAAACAATGATCGAGTCTCATGAAGCGTTTCGGCGCCCCATGGCTGGCGACGCCAGGTTTAGCGTTGACGGTCGCGCGTTTCTTGGGGCGGAACCGAGGCAAGGCCAGAAGAGAGAGACAACGATAGGCGCCCCGAGACAAGGCCAGAAGAGAGAGAGACAAGGATAGGCGCCGCGTGGAACTAACTGCTTCATTGAAACTGCGCGCTCTGCAACGGCAACACCACTCGCACGCCTCGAGTTGCAGAATGCCTCACTCATTCTCAGTCCTTACTGAATGGACGACTTCGCAGGAGGTTTCCAGCCCCCAGATTGCGCAGTAAATTGTCGCTGGCACTCCTTTATGGACTGTGTTTTCCAACGCGCGCGGACGATAAACACACTCTGCTCCACTCAGTACCGACTCGTAGTAAACTCGAACACACACACTAACCAATATACGGTGCGTCACAACAGCAG
>NQII01016042.1:0-13917 GCA_002778355.1 Clitarchus hookeri
AGCTTCTGTATTGTGTTATGGGTGCCATTTATGGTCTCTCGGGGGTGGTAGGTATTCCAGACGTTCCTGCTAGCAAGATACTGTATTGTGTTGTGGGAGGCAGCTATTTGTCGCGGTGGCAGTAGGTATTCTAGACGTTCCTGCTAGGCAGCTTCTGTATTGTGTTGTGGGTGGCATCTATGGTCTCGTGGGAGCAGTTGGTATTCCAGACATTCCTTATAGCCAGCCACTGTATGGTATTGTGGGTGGGCATTTATGGTCTCTCGGGGGCAGTAGGTATTCCAGTCATTCCTACCGGTACCGTAGTGATATTTAGATTTAAAATGTAATCAGAACAAATTTATATTTAACTACTTCATAAATTCCATGACGATCATAGTTCGAAATCTGTGACATTTTTAAAATGTCATTGTAATGTAGAGGCTTGTTGCATTCAAAACATCAAACAATAATTACTTGTAAAACTCCCATAATATTCGAGGTGTAAAAATGTGCGATTTATGTTGGTATTGTCAGATTTTATATACTAAAACAATTGTAATACTTCGTAGCAGGTATTCGAGCTTATCGAAGTATAAGACGTTTACAGTAAAAAAAATCAATTTTGAAATTCCTGCTTAATATTGACTTGTATGCCCATTGTGTGTTCTTTCACAGTATGTAAAATGAGCATTGCAATGGTACTGAAAAAATTAATTTTCATGTGCATCAAAAAACAGAAAGCAAATTAACTCATTCCAGTATTAAAAATATTTACCTTATCATCATGAAGACATAGAACTACTCTCTCTCCGACCTCAACGTTACCAACTTAACTGGGCGCTTGCCATTCTGTATGTCCGGCAAAATATACGCAGATGGGGGCAGTGACATTTTTCAGAGGTTGATTTCAAAAGTGCTCTAATAAACATAATCTTCATATAAATCAATTGTTTAGATGAGCATATATTTCATCGCCGCCTCTTTAAATGAGACCTTATGATGCAGAAGCAAAGAACCGTATGATGTATAAATTACTTTTGGTAAACTTGCTGCACTGTAATGAAAGTCTGTAACCCATAAATATCAAGTTGCAAACATATAACTTCGAATGTAGAAAGTTGGAAATTTCTCTAGGAAAATGACAAATGTGAGGATGATACACTGGATGTATTGACGTATCACATCTATTAATAATCTCTTCTCACATTTTGAATCAAACCTTTGAAAGATCTCGCCATATATATTTTTGGTTTTTTCCTAAATATATATAATGTACCACAAGCATTTTTGTACTTCTGTTAACTTAATGTATCTCATTTCTGGTTAAAGTAAACGTTTACTTACCTAAAAATTATATTTCATTTAAAAATAATATGAATAAAACGGATAGAAAAAAGGTGTGTTGTTAATACCTATGAAAAAAAAAGTTCTTATGCAAATATTATTCAAGTGAGTGCGGTGTGTTGTTTCCTGGATGTAATTTTCTAGACTTTGTTGAGCTTTGTTTGCATGAGTCGGAGAAATAGCGTAAAGGGAAGAACTTTAGTAGGGCTTCAAGAAAATTTGGAGCCGTGCGCGTGTACGAAGTTTTGGTGTATTTGCGAACTTTTAGAACGCAGTCGCGGGTAAACTCGCAGTTCACCGTAGAAGTTTAACATTCGTGCGAATCATCAGTATTATTTTCTACTTTCTTGAAGTAAAATATGGCCGCGGGTCTACTGGTGAGATAACCATCCATATTGTTTCCTACTTTCTTGAAGTTAAATACGACCGCGGGTCTGCTGCTGAGAGAATCGTCCGTATTGTTTTCTACTTTCTTGAAGTCAAATACAGCCGCGGGTCTACTGGTGAGAGAATCGTCCGTATTGTTTTCTACTTTCTTGAAGTCAAATACGGCCGCGGGTCTACTGGTGAGAGAACCGGATCGCTATGGTTACGCGATTGCACTGTTTCATAAATTCATGACAACCAAATTTCAACATGTGTGGCTTTCAATGTAAGGTAGAAGCTTATTGCAGTCAAGGCGTACAGTTATAGTTACGTATAAAAAGTTCCCAAATTCCCAAAATTTTCGAGAGAAATTGCTACTTATATTGGCATTATCAGAAAAAATAATTGGAATAAATAGATGACTGCCATATATCAAAAGCGGGTATTAGCGCCTCTCGAATGTGAAACACATAGGTCTTTGACACTTCTTGAAATCAATGCAATGGTGTTAGGTTGGTGTGTGATCGCACGACAACCGGGGCACCATGATATTTCAATAAAGTTGAAAGCTCAAAGCGCAGAAAAGTAATTCCGCCTGTATAAAATTATAACTTTGTTGTGAAAGAATTTTCAGATAATATTGGTATTCGCTTTATTTCCGCTCTTTATTCCGTCGTCGTCGCAACGAATGACGAAATTAGAGTAATTTTACCTTCCAACCATAATCTCTCACCCCTCATCCTTTTTACAAATGGGAGTTCGACAAAAATAAATCTCAATGAGTATTTATAGACGGTGTTATTGAACGACTGTATTAAGACATGCGGTATTTAAATATCGCCAGGACACTTTACTGAATACATTTCTTGCTATTGCAATACACTTTATTTGCGTTGCAAAAATTCTAGTACGGTGCGGTAAGAATAAGTAATTAATTTTGGCATGTACATCTACTTCCAAGATTGGATGTGTATTGCGACTTATTTCACACGCTCTATTTAAACCCGTGAAAGTGTCTTCATACCGTAAGTGCTAGAGAATTTACAGATGTTTCATACGTAATATTTTGCTAAGCAATGTACAGCATGTCTTTACGTATATGTTGTTCACGGTAAAGTAAGCACTTTTCAAGTCCTAGTTACTTTTTCCTTTCAGCCATTTTTTATTCTTTAACCACATTTTAAAATAAATATTGCTATGTTAGTAATAAACACAGTGTGTATATTCCAACGCACTCAGAAGTTAATGCCTAGAGCCAAAATAATATATACTTATTGGCTATTATTCGAAATGAGAGGACATTTAAAAGTGCTCACTTTACCGTAAATAGCCTATATCTGCGTACATATACGGAGTGGAACTGCACTCTACCAACAAACGGCAGTAGGTAATTGCTCATCAGTAAATAGGGAGGAAATATGTATACCTGCTTTTTTTTTTTTAGGAATCAACTACCAAAGTTTGTAGTATGTTAGGTTACATTCTTTATAGTTGGTTTAAAGTTCAGCGTTGAATCATACTGTCATTTAGCGTGATTATCTTAATTTACAAAACCTTAAAATAACAGTTCATACAAACATTTTCTGACTTAATGACATTTATGCCAAGTAACTCTCTTTTTTAATTGTGTTACAGGTTCCAAACAAACTACTCTGCGACTTCCAGCGCACGAAAACCGAGTTTATGAAGGTAGTGAGAAAGGCAAGCTAATGTAGAAACAAACTCAACTGAAGCATAACATTGATTTTCTTTGGTAACTCTGTTCAGTATCGTGACTGTTATGTTTTTACAGTTATTATTTCAACCATCGCTGTCACATCACCGTGCTGATAAGCGTACACGAAACCATATCATTGTTTCAATAGATTCTGTCGTCGAAACTCGTAGCGTGTGTGTTTGGTAGAGAAATTTCATTTCCTACATATGGCTGAGCATCTCGTCACCTCATTACGTTCGCAGATTCCATTTCGCGATACGACGATAACCACGCTTGAATGTTTATATTGTTCGCGGAGTACATCGCTGAACGTCAAATGTATCGAACAAAAAAACTATTGAAATTCTTTTAGGAGTAAAAGGAGCTCAGTTCTGAAATCTTAACATACAAATTTAATAAGTACTCATTAAACGTTACATATACTAGCGTAAAATAATGTAGTTGGCATATGCTACGAAACTGCCAATAAGGGTGTAACTATTGTTTGCAGATTAAAAAGTTAATAATACCACAGTATATGAATCTTAGTGCGCGATTACTGAGTCTGAGATGAATTTAGTATTTAATGTCTGGTGTATGGAAAATGCCTATTTATAACCATTTCCTAGAGAACAAATTCGGCTTTGAGTTAAAAATAAAACCTAAACCAAAATAAATATTCATTACGTCTGTGTGTGTGTGTGTGGTTCAATTTTCCTACCCGCCCTCTTTATATTTATTACTATTAAAAGATTTAAAAGGAAATATTGACTGAAAATAAATTTCATATAGGTGGGAGCAGAGTAAAGTGGCCCCTCAAAAGTAAAATTATATTCACAGCGTCTACTGTTAGAAAAATAAAAATTGAAAACCATAAAACATAATTATTGCACAGACAACTAAACAAATTATTTTTCAAGCATTGCAAATTATTATTTTTTTACTGAATTTTAAGAATGTGTTTACAAAATGGTAGTCACAGATAATGTCTGCAAGTTCAACAATTTATGGTGCAAATATAAAATAACAGAATTATCCATGGCCAACGCCCTTAAGCGCTCCTCCCAAACTTAATTTCGGAACTCCAGCTTCAGGATTTATATTCCCATATTCCCCTGCAAATTCGTCAAATAATTAAGATGTTGCAACATTTTGTTAATTAACAATTTTTATAATACTAAATTAAAAACTCGGAAAGCCCCGTTAGCTTGCTAACTCTGCGAGTTTGATACACCTATTGCGTGTCGTACAGAGAGGAACACTATGATAAAGAGTTGATTAAACACAAAGTTTTACATTTTTACAATTATTTATCGATAAAGATATTGTGGTCATTAGCCACTTCCGTTATACATGATCACTTCTAGTATACTATAATCAGCAGAGATAACAATTTTTTCTGGATTATACATATAAAATATTTACTAAAACGTAATATGATTGTAGTATTTTTAGCTCTATCATGTTCTTCAGAGTAGGCATTGTAGTCTAATATTTCAAGAATGACGGCACAAAAAAAAAACCAAAATTATTTTACAAAGTCTTTAAATATTATAAACGCAATCAACAATACGTTATGAAACTAAATATTATAAGCACGTGTTTTGCAAAATATTTAAATGTCAGATATGCAGAATTCCACCTTCGGGCTATTCCTCCGCCTCGCGCAAACAAAGCTTAACTAAGTCTAGAAAATGACACCAAAGGCACAACGCGCCGCATTCGTGCGCACTCGCTGTAATAATATGTGCATAAGAACTATTTATTACTAGGCGAATGCACATGCGTTCTTATTGCCCGTCTGCGTGTCCGTTACAATATATGCAGATAGGGGCAGTGACTTTTTCAGAGGTTGATTTCAAAAGCGTTCAAATAATCGTGAGCATCATACAAAGGTATTGTTAAGATGAACATAATTCATTGGCATTTGTGATTGTTTCCTAAATACATATATATATATATATCATGCACCATAAGAATTTTTGTGCTTCTGTTAACGTAAAAGCATCTCATTTCTGGTTACAGTAAACCTTTACTTATCCACAAAGTATATCTATTTAATATGAATGAAAACAGATATAAAATAGGTGTGTTGATATTTACCTATTAAGAACACTACGTTCATACCACAAAACAGATACATATTATCTCACGCAAATCAATTTCAACAATCTTTGTGTTGTTTCAACAACAACTACTATTGTAATAACCTGACAGGATATATTCTGTTTCTTCTAGCTTCAATACAGAACTGTTCGCTACTATCAACAGAACGTGCTATTAGGTTGTTACAATTCTGATGGCTGTGGCCCCAAGTCAAACATTGTTGAAGTTGTGTTGAGGTACTATGCATTTCGTAATAGGGACGTAGTGCTGTGCTGTAGCAACGATATGTACAGTTTAGTAGCAAGTACATTCACATTCAGGAATACAAATAACAGTTCTGCTGGTATTCCTATATATGTTAGCAATATTCAGAAGGTACCTGCGTCCCATCAGATGACAGCGCCTATATTAATAATCTAGATGGCTCCTACAACCATAATTTGTCTCAGTGTACTCATGNTAGCAATATTCAGAAGGTACCTGCGTCCCATCAGATGACAGCGCCTATATTAATAATCTAGATGGCTCCTACAACCATAATTTGTCTCAGTGTACTCATGTGCGATTATCTGTGCCGGCATATCTTTTTGTTGGCTGCAGTGTGCACAGTAGCCGACTCACTCTGTGGTGAAGTTGGTAGCACTGCTGTCTTCCACCTGGCAAAAACCCAAAGTAATTCTTCAAGTGGTGAATGCGGAAGGCAACGGGTAAACCACAACAGATTCATGTTGCCCAGTCGACCGTGCGCGGCACGTACAAGCTTGTGGGCTACCCCGAACCAACAGCATTTCATCTNCCCAGTCGACCGTGCGCGGCACGTACAAGCTTGTGGGCTACCCCGAACCAATAGCATTTCATCTCAACAGAGGCGTAGTACTCCACTGAGTTCGAGCAGACGACGAAAACGAAAATACTATATTTATCGGAAATGTATAATTTTTTCCTGAACAATACACTAATGGAAGATAGTAATTACACTCGACTCGCAATTGGCTATGCATTCAGAGGCCGTACATAGTAAAACATGTTTGTATATAAACAAATTCATTCAACTAGATGCCTATATAATTGTTTTAATACTTTAAATATACTATAAGAAAGTTTACAACAAATTGTAATGTGAAAACATGCATGTAATGTTTGTGTTAGCAGGTAAGCACTGGCTAATTCATTTTCATTAAGGCTCTGCTTCACTTCTTTTGCAGAAATTCTTCGTTTTGGCGTCAGAATTTCTTATTAGTTACTGGCTATGTACGATTATAGGAAATGTTCATTTCGCGAGTTGTTTAATATTTTTGTACGTGATTTTAATGGTGTGTTATCTGCTTGGTGTACAACGTTAGGAATATATGTATGTTTTATCAACAAAGTCCTGCCTTTTTGCAAGCAGTAAATAAAACACAGTGAAAATTAGATACAAAAGTATTAAACAACTAGTAAATTGTAAATTTTCTATAATCAAACGTTTCCAATAATATCTCTGAAACTGAAATTATGACACGAAAATGAAGAATTTATGTTTACTATGTGAAGCCGGGCCTTAAAGACATGGCGATATATTATTAATTTAGTATGTTTAATATAGGTCAGTTTTGTAAACAAAGATTAATTTACTTATATGGTACAAAAAAATTGGGTACTATTTTTTAAGGAATTGATTGTAAAACGGACAAAAATATTTTACTGCGTATTAGAAGGATGAGGAAGATTCGCCATCTGCTTCTGTGAGCTGTAAGTACCGATAAGGTCGAATTTATCGGGAGATCGGTATCACTTCCGCCTTTACAGCAGTCGTAAAAGACATTTCAAAATTACTGCGAACAATTTCCTTTCCAGAGTAACTGCTCATGAAAGCGAGATGCGAGTGCTGGGCTTTTAGAATGCGTTTCATTACAGGTAAACACGCAAAGAGTAAAGAATAACTCGTTTTTTTTTTGTATTAGAAGCTTTGAAAACTGATATGCTGAACCTAACGTGCTTCGTTTTAAGGTTTCCAGTAACAGATAAATATATCATTTTAGGCGTTGTGAAGAACAAAATATTTGTTTAGTACTTGAAAACTCTCGTTATAACAATCTGTGATACATCGTGGCTAATAACAATTAGTTAGTGCTCCATGTTATTAGCAGCAGGTGTTAACGAGACAACAGAATGAAAATTCAACAACTAATGATAATTGTCAGAAGTGAGGGACTTTTCTTCTGTACATAGCGCAAACCAACAAAGAGTCATTCTGTGCTACGTCTCAGATACAAAACACAGCGAATGAAATAGTTAATATTCTCAACTACGATAGCCTAAGACATTTAATAAGTGATATTTCTATCAATTTTCCTCCAGTGGTCTTCAGCGGAAAACTTAATCTACATCACTAACGTACACTCTCTGCCATGCCATATTAACATTTATACTAACAGAGCCCTGTATGGGTAACAAATATAAACTGAACTATTTAACAGCATAAAATACCGTTTAATATTATGATATAAATTCCTTCCATTCCTTCCTGAACTAATAATTCAAATTGATAACTTAACCGAATATCTATATGAATAGTCGCCACCAAGCTTTTCTTAACAACCATTTATATTTTACCACAGATAACAGAAATCAGGAGCTGTATTTTCTTCGTACAGCAGATCGACAGCAAATAACACTGGGCTCGCTAGTATTCTAGCGAGCCCAGTGTACTTCACAATATTTTTTTTAATATTTCTCAAGGCTGTTCACGATAAAGTGAGTACTTTTGAAATCAACTTTTTAAAAATGTCACTGCCCTTACCTGCATATATTTGAACGAGCGCACACTGGCTGGCATGCGACCAGTAAAGTTGGTAACGACAAACGGAACGTAGGTCCATGTCGTAATGTTCAATTGAAAGTTACTGTAAACATTTGTGAATACTGAAATTATTTATTTTTCGTTCGGTTTTTTAGTTATTGGAAATTTAAGAACAAGCACAGTTGCCAAATATTTATAACTTTCCTAATAACTGGAGTTTCACTTGACCGACTAATGATAAGTTATAAGGCCCACAGCAACGTCAATTTGACATATGTCAGAAGAATACACAACGTGCATACAAGTAGATCTTAGGCAGGGCTTTCACTCATTTTACCGTGTACAGCTTAAACAATTGTTACCTGTTGACTCTTGCAAATCGCGTGACGTGCGTAATAATTAATTCATGAAGGAAAAATTATTTACGGCCAACTAATACGAAAAGTTTTCATTTTCGACTATAAGGAAAATTATTATTTTATTTTTATGTTTGCATTACTTTCATTTGTAATCGAAAAAAACTGTATCTCGCACATAATCGGTCATTTTATACATTAATTAAGGTTTGACATCTCTTCAATATAAAAAATACTTCTGAGAAACATAATAAACTGTAACAATATAAAAATTCCGCAAATATGGAAAAACAAAATGATTTTAACCTCACTTTTCTTTATTTTTTGTCCTCCTTCCCAGGCGAAAATGATATATCCGGTAGGTTATAACGTGAGCAGACGACATCGTGAAAATAAAAACAAAAACATGAAACGCAAAGATGACACAACTTCGTCCCTATTGTGATTGGTTCGCAAGGTCACATAGTGCGGAGTATCATGCATAAGCGTGACGGCGACAAGCCTTCCTTTGCGTGAACGTACATGCTATTGTCACGAAAAACGATCATGATAGGTCTCACTGGAAAACCCAAGTCAAGGTATAGCCGGCTTTCGTGAACTCGGTACACAGGTATCCGTAATTCCGCAGTCTTCATAACGAGATGTAAACACAGGTGCACGAGTGCAAACGGCAACTGTTTCGCTCAGAAATTAACGCTTTGTTCCGCAGGTGGTAACAACAATCTCGTGTGGATGGTCGCAGTGATATCGACAGTGCTAGCGTGCTGTGCGGGAGCGATGTAAATAACAGCTGCCTTCGCTCGCCGATGGTTTCGGAAAGCACCCACGATAGCAAGGCAATGCGCTAACTACAACGTCCACAACGACTTGCATTCAGGCAGTTTCCTCTTGTTGCACGGCTCCTACGTATGTTAGCGTCGCCCGCGTGTTCGCTAACTGCGCATACGTTCGGGTCAACAGACGGCAATAAAGGATTCGGAACACACAACAGAGTGCCTGCGTGCGAGGTTACGCAACTGCTAACGTTCCCATCAGGCGAGAAGACAACTTGAAAACAGCTGTGACCACTTGCGAACTGCAATCACAGTAGCGCATCATCATACGAGTTCAAAAAAAAAAGTAAACAAAGGGTAGATGGTTTTCACGGTATTTTTTTTTATTTGTACGAGGAATTCCTTGAAAACTATATGAAGGAGATATTTTTATAACACTACAAATAAATGGGAATACATTTCACAACATTTTAGTGTCGAATGCGTAAAACCAATGTTGAGTTTTAACAAGCAAGTGTTGTGGTTATTCAAGTTTATTATAAATGTTGATATACATAATAACCAGGTGTGTTTTCTGAAACAATGTTTTGTAAATATGCGATATTTCGATTGCAGAGTTACAAGAAAATCTTTGGCAACTTGTTTCCAAAATATTGGTTTTAACAAGCTCGGAAATTTTTTACCGTGTAATCCTCCAAGGAGGTGATGGGAATGCGAAACAAAGAAAATGAAAATGATAAAAGAGACTGCCTGAAACCGGGAAACATAAAGTTACGAGGTCCCAAAAGCAAGTCAAAGAGCAAATGAAATAAAGAGGAGAGCAAAGAAAATCAAAGGGAATTACCCAGACAGGGCCTTGGTGCAGGGGTGCCAAATAAACGCGACTGTCTTCGGCTAGACACGTAAAAAAAAAAATACGAATGCAGGAGTTAAAAAATTAGCTAAATTACGTGCATGTTCTGGCGATATAAACGGTGTTAAAAGGAATCTGTCCACGCCATTTTTATCTATACTTTTTTTCCCCCCATAATTTGCCTTTCAAATTTGTAATTAAAATTTCGCATGGCACAACATAAATGATAGCTTCTCAAATTTAATCCATCTGTTAGAGTCACCAGATTTTCATTAATTTTTAAACAGTAACTGACAGATGAAATAATGTATTTCCCTCGCGGGCTATTACATAAATAATACTAGTTAAAGTAGTTCAGCAATACCTACTTCAGGAAATGAAGGAATGTCGTATCGATAAATAAATCATAATATAAAATATGCAATGCTCGTTGTTGTGAAAATGCCATAGGAGAAAGCTGGCGGGGATGGGCCACCCTTACAAGGAATCCCTAGGAAACAATATGAAACCCCTCACTCAAGGTCACACCCGGCTGTAAGGAAGCTGTGCGAGGGCGGTGTGTGTTATGTTTCCTCAGAATAACAAGCGGTGACTATATAGGGCTTTAGCACAGAAATCTGTTCAGAAAAGGTACAGAATTGTTTAAAGAATAATAAATACCATAAAGAGATATTTGCTGACCTTAACACTTTTCAAGGACCACGTTATTTTTCATTAACCAAATTTATGAATGGGCAACGAAATATCGGCTTTCATCTCTGTCCTGAAAAAATAAGTTTGCACTGAAACATTCTATAGTTTTTAAAAAAATTGCAATACACACAACTGCATACAATGAGGCCCATATAACAAGTGGGAATGCGCCTTTAACTTTGGTCAAAGTTAAGAATTAATGCGGTCGCCAACCTGGCACTTGAACTGTTATGCGTCGTTTTTAAAATACTGGGTTTTTGACAAAATTATTAAACGTGCCCCTGACTATGTCTCTCTTCGAAAACAAAGCATACCTTAAACGAGAACGGATTGGTACTTTCAAGATATCACGCAAACTATAAATTTTATTTCGATCTTCTCAATCGTTGCTACGGACGTTTTTCTCAGACCAATGTATATTAAAACACACTACTCTGCCACGGGCAAAATTACGACAAGAGCGTGTATTGAACTATGGTACTGACTTGTCACCAATTAAATGATAGGGTCACTTAGGGGCGACGGAAAATTTCAAGGTTGAAGGTTATGGTAGGGGGTGGGGAGGTGTACAGAATCTAGCGTTCCTAGTGCTTGAAAAAGCGTCCCTTGAAATAATAATATTATTATTTACTCAGAAAATTGTCCCCTATTAACATAAATTTCCACAAAGTGTTTACAATACTAATATAAAAATTACTACTTAACAATATTATTGATCACCACTTTTCGTAAATATAGCTACATTAATAATGACCAATATTATATATATAGTATACTTATGGCGCCCTTAGGTCACCGCTGAAAGTTCACCTAGCACTCTCCAGTGCCTAGCGCTTAGCGACGATGGCGCACTTGATGCGCGTGGCAGTGTCGCCCTTATCGCTTGCGCGCTTCTAGGCCTCAAACGCGGAAATTAGATCTAGGTAGACGGGAGGTTTACGTCAAGAAGCCAGTTACAAAGAGTATTGGTAAATATCTCATTAAAAATAAATTAGTTGAGAATTGTGTTCACTAAAAACGCTGCAAAACACGCGTTAAAGAATTTTTGTTGCAAAATCAATAACACAATCTTGTCTAACGTTTCGGCAAGGGAGTTTCGACGGACATCAGCTAGTAATTGCAAACTTTAAAGACTCCAATAGTAAAATAATTATCTTGACAATTGCTTCGTAATAATCATTATTATTAGGCCATAGTTTTGTCTAGGTTGCATTATGTTTATTTAATTTTTTTCAATTTGAGATCGACCCTATGGCATTACATGCAAATCTCATGAAACTGTAAAACAATATACTGTAACAAAACATTCTCTTTCTCTATTATCACTCTATTTGCGTGGGGAACTCTTGTTTACAACGAAAGGAATTTCGATCCCCACCTTCCTTTGTGTGCCATCTTGTTGCAGTGCGATGAACACTTTCTGGCGTTCCTGACTTTGTTGCGAGGTAGCAATGCATAATAAAGACAAAGTTGTGCTGCACGTAGGCCTATCTATGCAATATTTAATAGCCTGTATCGAAAGTCTGATAACTGAAAAACGATTGTGAAAGAATGGCATCATTCATTTCTCACTTTACTGGTATGCTGAATCTATTTTAAAATTGGTAATTATGTTTTTATTGGACGAATAAAAATGTGTTGGTAAAAACATCAGTACCTATTTTAAAATTTATTCAGGATACCAATACTTGAGTACCGATTGTTAAATATCGTTGGTATTATACTTAATAAGTTGTGCATATTATTTAGATACCATGACATGTGATTTCGTTGGCAAAGTTAATTAGGAGCATAAAAACTTGGGCTGCCATGTTCCGAAATTTTCTACTTTTCGGTGCTATGTTTTGAGAACTATAATCATTTGACTACATATATTCACATTAATGTGGTCCTTATATCAAACTCTTTCAGATAATGAAATAATAAACTTATCGTGTATAATGGCCATTATAATATTTTGCATGAGAACTATTTCTTACTCTAGGCCCTAAAAAATACATATTTTTTCCTCTTATTTTTATTCGTATTAATAACATGTAAAACAATAAATTTTAAAATACATAGAATAGAAGTAAATGTTCAATTTAATATATAATATCAGATACTTTTATGCTAACGCAATTATAAAATGGCTGTGATACGTGGCATATTTAGAAAAACAACCAAGCACCTCATACATTGGGTGATAATTGAAAAATTTGATTCTACACGTGCAAAGAAACCTCGGATATACATACAATAGGCTAAATTGGCCTTTNGGTGATAATTGAAAAATTTGATTCTACACGTGCAAAGAAACCCCGGATATACATACAATAGGCTAAATTGGCCTTTGCACAGGAAGCGTATGTAATTATGGGCATTTCACACGGCAGAAAACACCGTCCAATAGGAGAATTACGTTATGTGTGACATATATCATTCCTTGTCGAGACTATACCCCGTAGTATCATCATCAGCTACTGTCAATTTCGCCAAACATATCTTTGAATTGGTCCCGACATATGACAGAGCGTTGTACNAGTATCATCATCAGCTACTGTCAATTTCGCCAAACATATCTTTGAATTGGTCCCGACATATGACAGAGCGTTGTACAAATGTGGCGAATTAGTACGCTTCGAAACAGATAGTTTGTGCTTTTTAGCGCCTAAGAGTATATTTCTTCTTATGTCTGGAAGACTTAATAATTGAGAGTGATTGCCGTGAAGGCAGTGTAGGAGTACGTGCAGGCTACTGCGGTGTGACGCTACACACGTGACAGCATGCAGGTCACGTAGTGCGAGCTGCGGGTACCTAGTCCAGCTGCCTGTAGATGTAACTGCTCAGAGCAGACTGTGTCCTGCTTCCTGGAGATGTCACTGCTCAGAGCAGACTGTGTCCTGATTAGAGGAACTGTCACTGCTCAGAGCAGACTGTGTCCTGCTACTGCAGATGTCACTGCTCAGAGCAGACTGTGTCCTGCT
>NQII01016044.1:0-19342 GCA_002778355.1 Clitarchus hookeri
TGAACACATCATTATAAAATTATCATCTCAGGAAAGCGCAGGTGTTAACTCAAAGAAGTCCTACTGATCCGAGCGTAAATCGTTCTTCAGCTTCGTTAAAAGCAAACCAGGACAAATAAAAATAAATCAGACCTAAGAATCGAGGGGAAGAAGTCACCCAGACTGCTTAGACGAACAAGCTGTTACAAGAAGCTAAAAAAGCTTTCAAGCAAGAATCGCATATGCAGAAGGTGAGTAAGATGGCTTTTGAAGCTGGAAAAGGAGGAAATATATGAGAAGGTAAAAAAGTCCCACTAGGAGGATTCCAAGATACCTTTTCTGTCCACCGAAAATTCTATTTCCGAACAACATTGAAACAAAATAACGCAAAACTTGAACTTCAGATAAAATATGAAAATACCAAAATTCCTTCTTGTGTTACAGAGGAAAAGCAGCAGGAAGTTCGTCCTGGTTTCAACATGAAAAAAAAAAATGCTTCTCATGCAGACTGAAGTGCAGGCGAATTTCGCCTCACAGAGAATGCTGAGAAAGAAACGGGCTGATTTGGAATGATATGGAGATGTCCTGTGGCATCTTTGCAATGTCTTTAGTTGTTGAGTACCGTCTTGCATATGCAAAATATTGCGCTGGAACAGAAACTTAATCTTTCAAAGAATTCACAAAAATTGGGGAGGATGTAAAATAGAAAACATAAACCGATTTTAGTAAAAAAAATTTCAATTCTATATTTGAATTGAAGGTGACGATAAATGTGAAGGGTATCACTCGTATTATCCACTTAAAAAAAATAAAACACTTAAGTTGGTCATTAAATCAAAATTATTACAGGGGTTTCAACTAAGATAATTACATATTTACTAAAAGTAATATCTTCATTTACATCATAATCTTTCCAGCACAAAATACCACTATCATCTATATTATTAACAGACCTTATAATTAGATAGGCACACTCTGAGAAGGATGGAAAAATAAATAAGTCAGTTATAAAAATGCTAGGTATATCAAGAAGCCCTTGCACAGCAATGCATAAATAGGCGCCACAAAACAAAATAATTTCCGATAAAAGAGTAAAAGTATGACATTTTGAACTTCGTAATTTCATTTAACGTTTCAGGATTGCTTAAGTTATGCTCCGAGGTGCCCCAGAATAATATCCAGTGAAATCACCCCCCCCCTGAAAAAGCTGCTGAGAAAAGAACAAAATAAGACAAACTACTTGAATTGCGCTTATTGCATTAATTTTTTTATAAATTTGGAAAAAATACGTTATCTAAAAAATTATAAAGAAATTTAAAGTTTTATACAACATTTCCAATTTTTTCCGGTCCTGTTTAAATAACAGTGAACTTGAATTTTGTCATTATGACCCATACATGCTCCATGAAATCGGATCACTTAAGAGAAATTCATTGGTAAAAACAATTTTGAATAATTGTTTATGGCGCCAGTTTAACTCCGGATATCTTTTAACTAACAACAAGATATTTAACAACACTTATATTAAAATATTATCTTCTTAATAAAATTGTATTTGAGAAAAATTAATTTATATAGTTTGAAACAATCTTGTACATAATTTTTAAACTGTGCTAAATTACTAAATTAATATTTTATTATAATTAAAAAACATTTTTATGTTCTTCCAATAATTACTCTTTTTATTAATAGGTAAAAAAGAATTACCTTTGTTTTATTAAATTTTATTGTTAATCAATTGTTTTATATCGTTGAATATTTCCCCATTAAAATTAAATTAATTAATTTAAATTTTAAAATATTACGAAAATTTTAATGAAGTTCTACAATCAAAATCCTGGGATCTGTCACGAGCGATTTCTACTACCGTCAAGAAAGACATTCATGTTGAGAGACAACCAGCAGTATACCTTTACAATTTACAAAATTAGAATTTCCAGATATGATTTTTATCTTTCTCTGTAAACACTTTCACCTTTACTGGAAATATTCGTTTCATTCAAGCGTTGCGTTTATTGAAACCCTAAGACTTTATTTCATTCTAAGTCTCAGCATATGCAAATGATGGAAAAATTAAGTGCTGCGCTTCTCAGTTGCATCGGAAAACCACCTAACAGTTACCGTAAGTACACTGAAGTTCCAAAAAAACTGGTACACCTGCCTAATTTCATGTAGGGCCCCCGTGAGCACGCAGAAGTGGCACAAGAGAACGTGGAATGGACTCGACTAATGTCTGAATGTGTGCAGGAGGCAATCACACCATGAATCCTGCAGTGCAGTCCACAAATCCATAGGAGTTCCAGGCGGCGGAGATCTCTTCTGAACAGCACGTTGCAAGGCATCCCAGATATGCTCAATAATGTTCATGTCTGGTGATTTAGGTGGCCAATGGAAGGGTCTAAAGTCAGAAGAGTGTTTCTGGAGCCACTCGATAGCAATTCTCTACATCTGGAATTGTCCACGTCCGTCGGAATGCACAATGGACATGAATGGGTGCAGGTGATCGGACAGGATGCTTACGTANTCGTGCGCCGACTATAAAACCACGTTAAAATTCACTTAAATCTTGATAATCTGCCATTTTAGCAGCAGTAGCCAATCTAGCAACTTTGCCAGACGATAGTTGTCTTATATAGGCGCTGTCGACCGCATCGCGTTACTCTGATTGGTTCTATGCCTCTGTTATTTGCATGCGCACGCCTATACCAGTTTTTTTTTCTCTCCAATGTATCATAACTTTGACCTTGTATAGAAATATCTGAAAGTGTTTTAAATCCATAAATATGCAGTTTTGAATATTCATAATTTTTTATCTGATACACCAAATACAACATTAAGTTAGTAATTTAAGTGTCTCACATACTGTTTTTTTTTAATCATGGCTATGTAAATATGTTAGGTTAGGAAACCCCTTTCAACAAAACATTATTCTTATTAAAACCAAAGTTGATGCTCCAAATCCCTTCTCCTTAACGCATTTGGTTGCATGTCAGCTTACGGTGAGGTTTTTTTTTATGGGTTTGAGTTCCGGACAAGGCAGCACGTGTGTATTTGTAATTTTCTTATTAGTGTTGCACGTGTTTCTGGCTATATCACTATTGGCAATGTGTTCAACGAGACTTCAAGGGCTACCTACCGTATAGCCTTTTAAACAATTCATCAACATTTTTTGCTTTCGTGTAGAGGAAAGAAGACTCATTAGTTATATCAGCAACTTTTTTTATGTTTTCTAACATACATTTTTTTGTTTCAGAATTTAAACAATGTTTTTATTTTATCCAAACCGAAAATTTTCAATTCAGAGTATGGGAAAGACAATATTTGTCTGAACACGTATTCAGTTTAAGAACATATAAGGATTTTTTGAGTGCTTTTCTAAACGCGAAACTAAGGCGCCTTCTGCTACATTGTTGGTCCTGTAAGTATAATAAATGGAATTTATTTCACTTTAATTACAATTATTTCTTTCCAGATTTCTCTTTGTTAAAGTTAAGATATAAGTAAATATTTTCTTAAAATATGAAAACTAAAGAAAATTTAACGTAATTTACATGATAGCAACCATTTAATAGAGAGTTGAAATTATCATAAAAATATTAATTGAAAATGACGAAAACATTTTCCGAGCGATTTCTCACTCAGTAACGCAAAACAGAGCATGGCAATACAAGCGGGTAAGCCACAAAGAGGGTATTATATTACCTTATTACTTATTCATTAAAGAAAATATTTTATTGGTTCAAGGAAATACTGAAGAACTGAAAGCCGCAAGGCTGTTAGCAGTTCGCAGCGCTGAAAGACTAATCTCAAAATATTATCTATTCTGTACTCTTTCAGCGCAACGTCACATTCGCGGTTCATTTAATGCAAAGCAAAATTATGGAAACTGCAGTTAACCATTAATCAGTATTTTGGGGGAATAATACGTTATGGCTACAATTTTCTAGGACAAACTTTGTTACATGAAATAAATTAAGTTTAAAAGTAACTGTCTAGAGTAGAGAGAGTAGAAAGGTTCGGATGTCTCTTACCATCGGGGTCTTAAGAGCCAGTGAGGGTGAAGCGCGGCGAGTATGGAGCTACGACCGAGTGCAAAGGTGAGGTAAACGGGAGACCCCCGAGGAAACCCGTCTTACAGCGGCATCGTCCGGCACGATTCCCACGTGCGGAAATCCAGGCGTGACTCCGCCGGAAAACTAACGCTGTTTGCATTGGCGGGAGGAGAGTAGTGTGACCACTACACCTCCGCATACCCCTTAAAGAAGGAGGTTGGAGATTTGTTCCATTCGACCGCTATTTTTGACCTTTCGTTTCTCTCGCTTTCCATCCACAGGAAGCAGTATGGTGGCCGGCGTTCCATTCGTCAGGTTTAAATCCCCCTGGGTCATTTATGTTTCGCTTTCCTTTGCTCCGCCTCGTAAACAGGAGTTGCGAGGGCAAATCGTTTGCTCGGTAGATTTTGGCGGGCTTAACTGGTTCGCTTTTTTTAAAACAAGAAAATCTTTAACCTGCCAACTTATATTCGAAGAATTTAATATGTTATGGATGATGAAATTTATTTTAAAATAACATACGTTGCGGGAAAATTATTAGTTAACACAAACTATCTCAAAAATAAATATAATTTCAGCTTAAAGGCGTCTACTATGTCCGCTTGGAAGAGGTTAATAACTCCTTTTGACCCAGGTCACTTTGACCTCAACTGTCACGGCTCCACAAGAGCAAAGAAGAGAGGCCGAATGGAACCATACCTTGTGTCTTCTAACATATTATTATTTTTTCTGGGCTGGAATGAAATTATAGTTGCATGAGTCACATGGCATGCTTTATCATAGATGGCTCAAGTTTTCTATCATGTTGCCTAAAGAAATAAAGGTTTATGATGTTTTAGCAAAATGCAGTGCTCAATAAATGCTACTACTTATACATTTTATGACCATGGTTGTGCTTGTACAATTGATTTATTATAATATATAACGAGGCTCACTTAAATACGCCGCTTTGATGAAATATATGCTGACATATAAACAACAACTTAATTTAGTACTAACTAATTCATTTTTCTAAGCTAACTTCCAAACTCTAGTGGATTTGAAATGTTGTGTTATTTTTACTACAAGACTGGCTTAGAGGTAAACTTCTTTACTTTACACAATATAATATTCAAGTTTGTAGATAAAGTGTGTATGTGTTATTGTGTAAGAGGTTCACTTTCTTGATTTTTCAATATAATGATCAGAGGACGTCTAGAAACAACGCCAGAAAATTCAATCTTATTTGTTATGGCATAAAAAATGGTTAATTGTTTCTCACGTTTTCATCGCTTGTCGGACATTGCCTATTAGTTTATTGTATTTAATATATTTCTTATCGCCAACAATTTACACTATTTAACTTTCACTCACTCTGTTCTTAATAAAATAATAATTCTTTTTAATTCGTACTTTATAATTGCCGTTCACTCACGCTAACATTAAATACAGAATATTTATTTTGAGCTCGTGCTACAAACAAAGGGTGTTTAAAAAATTCATGGAAGTTTTGGTTGACGTCAATACATTTTACAATGAAGTGATAACATTTTAGTGGGTTTCATTATACACAACTGGAATCACTGAGTTGATTTAAGTCTCTATTTCAAAACAAATTATCACTCAACAAGGCAACTTTTCTAAGGAAGACGTTGAACGTACTGCCAATAACTTACAAAATAAGTCTTCAATGATACTATCTTCAGAAAATGTTCTACTCAGGGCTATATGCATAGTAATAGTGCGACTGAGCAGAGCCAGCAGTTGTTAATACTTACTAAGAAACTGAATTTATTTTTCAAAAAAATATTCCCTTGCCTATTGTTAACGGCGTGTTTTATATCAGAAATCAATAACAACGATGTGAAACCAATATTACTCATATTGTATCTATTCGGCTCATTAAATTTTCAATGGTGGCCAAACAAAACATAATAGCTGATTCCTATAGAAAATTAATAGAATGGCGAATTTTTTTGCGAGAAGTTTTTATTCGTGTCGTGGAGAGAATGGATAGACGTAAAACCGCCAATGGGTTCTATTTAAAGATGTGTCCCTTTACTACGACAGCTGTCGTCTAGACACGAGAACTGAAGGATCACCAGTACGGAAACTCGATATGTGGAGAAGTCCTGGGACAGAAATGTAAGCGTTTCACCCCCCACCAACTTGTTGTATGTTCTTCTACGTATCTCCTGATCGGCTACAAACCCGACCTTCTCCGCCAACGGAAGGAAAGATGTGCCAGCAGTATGCCCGAAACATCAAGTGGAATTTCATAGCTCTTTGTATAAAGCCCGATAATACACCACGAAATATTGCGATGGCCATCACTTACGGTAGTCATTCGTAAAAAAAAAAATGCGCTAGATATCGGAAAGAAAATATAACGGAAGAGACGCATGCTTGAAATTTGCTGTATTTTACTGAGGTTGCAGAAAATTATGGCCATCGGAAATATAAAAAAAATGGAGCATCTTCATTTTCTCTAGGGTAAGTATATAATCTGGTGTAATAAAAATCATAAATTTGCTTAATTATTACCTTACTTACTTACACATTGATTCAGATTAAATTAGCACTGACTTTGCCTCGGATTTATAGGATATTAAGTGAACCAATGTAAATTGTACCGTTTACTGAAGATAATACAATTCTTTCATATGTAGACGATCAGTGTTATATAACAAGAATTTCGGCACCCTTACTCATATTTCATACAAATTATAAATATTTAATACAAACTTTTTTTATATCGCTATGTGTTTGGAAAATGTTTTGCAATGAATTACTGGCGGCAAACACCATATGTAATTGTCATTCTCACTGTTGCAATATTGACTTAACTAAATTATCGACAGGTCACTATTAAATCTTACCAAAAAAAATTTTTTGCATGTAAAATCAGTACTAGATATTTATTTTTATTCCCAAAACTGGTTCTAATAAAAAAAATGGTGATCTACCTACAGACAGAGCTTAAAAAATAAATTAATGCATTTATAAATATCAATATTTTAGGCTATATAGATTAATATTTTACTACATAGTTTTGTGTATTTGCTTACGTAACTTACAGGTTTTTTCATATATTAAAAGGTAATCTTTAATGAGACGAGTTCTGCCGGCCTTCCTATTTTACGGACAAACACACCACTGACCAGGTTAGAAAATGGATGGATTGAGACAATGTTTGGAGCGACATCGGTTAGGTCCACACATAATAATGATGACTGGCGTGCTAAAAATAAAATCCCTGGCAGTACGCTCAGGGATGGAATTGATACCGGGACCTCATGAGTGATAAGATGGCGAATAATATTTATTATGTTTTATCCTAATAGTAAGCTAGTTTGATAAGTTCTGTGTACATTGCCAATGAATCGAACACCCTCTTTTAGTTATAATCCGATTTATTCTGAAGTCATCTTTAATTTTGTGAGAATTTGTTACATGAAGTTTTGTTGAGACAGTAATTTAAACAGTTTTGCCTGTGATTTAATGCAGCATTCTACCACTACGAAACAGTGGGTACACCGTTCCACTGAACCTAAATATCATCGTTTAATTGCAAAGATTTTTTCGGCAAAAAACTTTTTATGGAATGCGCAAAATTATGTGCGTTCTCACCTTGACGTTGAAATGTTTCCACTTATAAATACACAGGGGTTTAGTTAATTTCACCTAAAGAATAATTTTTCTGTTATTATTTTGAAAAATTATTCAGTTATGGTTCGTTTGGATCTTTGACGGTGCAGTTCGCTTCAGGTTATTGTACACGTCGTTGCACGAGTTGTTTCGTGTAACAGTACGTTAAGCGTTTAGTGTAAACAACGGGTTGAAATGTTTGCTGCCAGCATGCCCGTAAACACAAACCAATTTTGATGAATGCACCCGTGGATTTGATACGAAACCATGTACCTGTGATTTCAGTAAGCACCCTGAGGGCTGGTGTGCATAAGCATTGATATATAAAATATACGTCTCACTGGTCCTCGCTGACTATTAAAACGTCAACATTCTCTTATAATACCACAGTTCTGTTTTATAAACGATGACGTTTAAACTAATATTATATCAGTTAGAGCATACTGTGCGGCACAGGAAACTTGGAATTGTGAGAAAGTAAAACTCGCTTCACCTCGAGTGTTTCCATTGTTTTCCTATTTTGATTAAGTACTGACGAAATTACCACATTACCTCTCAGAAAACATGTAATTTTGGTGAATTTATATTGTTTGCGAAACGCAGTCCTTACTTATTAACATACTTCTTAAAAATATTATGTATCAACACATATTTTACGTTTATAACATGTATATTTAAAATAATATTTTTACGCCTTTTCTTCTTTGTGAACTATATAATTTTTAAAGAATGTTTGTAAAATATTTTAAAAATAACGAATGTCCAAATTTGATGAAATTATACGAAGATATATATGTGTGTGCAGTAAAAAAATTCTTCAACTCACAAGATTTCACTTCAAAATGTAAATTTCTGGTAAAAATTTATATTTTTTTAAATAATAATATGTCCCGATTTTAATTTACCGCACATAATGACTTAATGTCAACTTTAATGTAAACATAATTGGTGCACAGAAATATCTCTATATCTATATCAAAGAAAATTAATGCATTAAATTTACAGTGCAATAATTTTTAAATGTCAACTTTAGTGTAATTATAACTGCTGCACAGAAATATCTCTATATCTATATCAAAGAATATTAATACATAGGCTATTTTAACCATTTCGCACCCAACGTAATATATGTTACTGAAAGATTCACTTAGGTTTAATAATACCAGTGCGCCAAGAAAATTTGAAACTTTTGATCAGTCTTCCTGATGGGTAGTACGTGCTCAACATTTCAAATCGAACTTCGTTGTAAAGTCGGTATTACACGATATTATACTATATATAGTTATATGGTAAACATATTTAATCAAAATCCTTTCTTCTTTTATAAGTTTTTCTCTACTTAAACCATTTTATTTACAAGTATGTAGTTGTGAAATCACACAAGAAAAAAATATCATGCTTTGTTTAGTCTAAAGGAAAGCCACTTCACTTAAGAGTACAACGTACTTTACATACATCATAGTTAACATTATTATTCTCTTAAACTTTAGACTATTTAATTGTACTTTGACATTGATAAGACTATATGGTAAGAAATTCATCTTACAATTACAACTGCGCGAAATCTCGTACTACTTATTACCGGGTGTCGTCGGCTTTCTTTTGAACCTCGTGTGTTCACTTTTTTTGACGGTTCGATTGAAGTTGAAACCCTGCTGATAAAGCCTCTGCTGAGCATCACGTCGTTATAATTTTAATATAATAAAACACTGTATCTTCCTTTGTTAAGTTGATGCTATTCCCCACCTGTGGTCATAGGGTCCTAAGTAATGGTTAAATAGCACATACTATATGGTGCCTGATAGGTTGAGGGTAAACAATAAGGTAGTCTTCCGGTGTTTCACTTTGCTGGTTGGTTATATTGTCTCGAGTTTAGATATACAGAAACACTTCCCAGGTGTGGTACTCTATTTAACTAACTCGGATTAACTGTGGGTGGCAACTAGAAGGTGGGGAGCGCCTTCTTTGAACGACGACTTGATACTTAGCTCTGCTTGTAGTTCTTGGTATGTTGTCGGCTGTGGATGAGATCCGGTGATGTGGGTGGCCTTGGAAAAGGCATGCGTTTGGTGCCGTCTCCCCTCAACTGCTGCTCTAGGTTCACTCGTCGACGCCCTCCTCTCGTTCCAATGTCCTCACGCGATTTCCGACGCAACTGACTCTCTCGGTGCGCTGATAAAAACTGACTCCTCTTCTCTCGTAAATTCGCTTGTATCTTCTCTTGACTTCCTCCCTAAGACTTTACGTGTGCCTTCCCTTGTTGGGGTAGTGGTGTGGAGGAGGGCGCAGAACAATCGAATACTTCTTACGCGTACCATGGTTCTTGTTGGTGGAAGGAGGGATGAACTGGACCCTCAAACTTACCCTGTCAGCTCTATTTCCACAGCGCGTGTCCAGTTGCCCAATGGTTAGCTAAGGGGGGTACTCGTGGCACCACTTTCAAGCTTCTCAGCCGTTTTCTCTTGTGTAACTAGAGGTGCTCTAGCTTGGCTCTGCAATTTATCCCACTTTCCTATGTATTTACGTAGCGCTTTCCGGGTGCTTCGGCGATATGCCAGCTCTTACTCGGCACAACCTTGACACGTGTAACTGCGATCCGTCCTCTGGGTTGATCTGTTCTGGCTCTCCACGTGTCTCGTGACGCGTGTCAACTGGTAGGTGCTCGCGGGGAGGATAATATGGCGGGGAGGTCAGCGAGGTTTCTACTCCCAATATGTGTTACACGTCCCAGTTATTATTCTCTGCTTTGACATTACTTTAGAAGACCAATTAAAATGAATCATAAATGTATTAATTATAAATTAATAAATTAAATATTGTCATATGAATTATTTATATAATAATATATACATTTAATAATACTTACATAATATAAGATAATTAAACTGAGTATAAATATTATATAGAGTTAAACCCTTACTTTTTTCATTTAAATGAAAAAAGGGAAAATCAGGGTAATATACATATTGTTAATACTTATTGTATAAAATTTTTACTTAGAATTAAATAATTTTATATTACATTAAATTCTTATTGTACACCATGATATAAATGATTAATATAATATAAGTATTTATTAAGGGGCATGTAGTACTGAGCTTTGATTCTTAGTTTAAAGATGTTGATTGATTAATTAAGAAATCTTAATTTATTATGTTGTTGTGTGAACCATACAATTTTTTTTAGGTTTTTTATTTTAATGTTGGTTTTATAAGAAAGAAACGGTGCTCATAATATCGAAGCATTGTTTTCTTCTCGTGTATTAAGTCCAGGAACATGCTGCAGATGCCGCCCTTGGGATTGCTGTGAACTGAGCGAGGGGCCTTAACTTGCACTGAGCTACGTCCTTTACGTGGGCGCCGCGTTGGTCCTCCGGCGCACCTCTCGCCACGGGGCTATCTCCGTGGATTACACTTCCCGGAGCGAAGGTATTGTCGAGATTACGTGGGCCCCGGGTGGTTTCCCACCTTTCCTGTGTGCTGTCCTGCTTTATCGACGAGGAAGGAATAGGAGGGATGTTATCACAAAGCAAACGAGTTAATTCCAGGTAGGGACCTTACTTACTATAATTAAATAAGATAATGCCGCGAATTAAAGTTTACAAAGTTATGTAAAGATTTTCTTATAACCAATATAAGCATCTATGTTCCTTTTCACTAATCATTACAAAATAAGGTGTTTACTGAACCTAGGGACTTCGTTATTTTAATTCACACTCAACGACTGTGGATTGGAGTGCGGCTGGCATATTGCGGTTTTTGAAATTACTAACCATAATTCAATTTAAAACTCTTATAATTGCAAAAAATATAAAACAAATTTAATTTTTTTTTATGAAAAGTACTGCTAGTTCTCGGAAATTTAATTTTATAGACAGTTTTATACGAGAAGAAGGCAATGTAGTTTTTTTTAATCTTTCTTAAGTAATACATCACAAAATTGACTTCAAAAAGAGTGTTTAGAAATTTAAGAATATAGCTTACTTAGTAACCAATAATATGATGGAAATTCTGTAAAATTTCAAATATATTACTCAAATATTAAATGTGAAATGAATTGTCTACCACAAAATGCTAATAGAGTTAAATTTTTTCTTAACAATTAATTTATAATAGTCGAAATCCCAATTTATACTTAATTTTGAGAAATATGGAAATTTTTGTATAATGTGAAATAATTATAACCATAAAAAAATGTATTCAAAGCGCAATAACGTAGCAATCAAAAAATACTTTGTGTACTTGTAGTTTTTTACTTAAAATATATTAACCACACTTTTCGAAACGTTGTAATTTCTTGAAAGTAGGTCTTATTTACTTCTTCAATGGAGAGTATTTATATTTTCAATTCTTTCGGAAAAAAAATTTTTAAGTGTGTTTTTTGAAGTTATTTCTGAACGAGTTCTCACTGTCTTAATGCTAGTTTACATGTACTGTCATAAGTAAATACACAACATGAATCAATTCTCTCCCTCTTTGCAGACGAAATTGATTTCTTTCCACTTACTGAAAAATTAGTTCCTTATTATGCCTTCAACAGTAGTAAAATCATCGATTTTAATGAATATTCGCAGTCTAAATATCTCTGAGTTGTTACTAAAATATTTATTTCCTGTGAAATTATATTTATAAGTTTTACTTATAGAAGTTAGCCACGTATCTTTTAATCTGAACACTTGACATGAAATAATATACCTGTAGCCAAATAGGACCGAAGTGAAAATTATGAAAATTGCTTCTCTGGTAATCAGTGCCAGATAAATGATTTTTGTAACAACTTAATATTACCGATTTATAAGCGATTCCCACTGAATTTGAATTCCACAAATGTAAGTCAATGGTTCTCAGTTCACTTGATTGATTGGCAAGTCGGTGGTAATCAACTGACTGTCAGTGATTGTTATTTCACAAACTGATATCACTGATTCGCGCTTAGTGTGTATACGTGACATACCTCGCCTAGTCGGCTAAAAACATTTCGGACAATTAATTTGCTGTTCGAATCATGAGTAAGCCACAAGCGTGTTGACATTATATATATATATAGATTTAGGTGAGTACAGAATGGATGCCATTCTGTGATTATCGTCGCAGTACAAGGTTTGGACGTTAAAATTAAATATTGAAAACCAAATGGTACTCTGCGTTAATAAATGCGTACACAATTGATTGTGCTCGATAATGTATTCGAACCCTTGACATTCAATGTGTTATACGACCTGAATTAATTTAAATGTACACTGGTCGTTTGGAGAAACAGCTCAATAGTCGCCTGTTTAAAATATAACCAGGAATGTTAAACGATTGAATATTTTACATACTTCGTGGGAAAAAAAATTAAATTAAATTAAAAAGTGTATAGGGTATACGAAAATATTTTTTGAGGTAATCTTTTAACTTATGTCTACATATGCAGTGTTGGGTTTAATGCTTGCAGAGAACAAGTTTTTAACTAAAGACCTGAACGCCTGAACGTAGCCAGGGCCTTCATTACTTTTTCCTCCACTCAATCTGGCTCGTCACGCGCCGTGCGCATACTGTGAACACCGTAAGTAAACTGTGAACACCGAGCGTATACTGTGAACACCATGCGTTACTGTAGGCTCAGATGTCGACTCTCTTCCTACAACCAGTGAACCTACGCACCTTACAATCAATGCAACGGAACGAAGACCATATTTGTTCCGTGCACATCGACTATACCAGATTCAAAAATCGTGTTTATTATCCGATTTAAATAACAGTTATTAATTGGTTGGTGGTGAAATATTACGTACACGAAAAACGAAAATAAAACAATTACAACTTTTAATAACACGTGTCTACGATATTTAAATTTTTTTTGAAAACCTTATATTTGTCGGATTATAAAACATTAATTATGTATAATTTAGTTATTTTAAAGCATATACGGTCATGATTTTAGCCTTTATGCTACATATGTAAAATTTTACAATATAACATTACTAATATAATTTTATGACCATCGATATTTTTAAGGTTATAGCTTGTGAACAACTTGTTTATGTTCTTGTACCGCACTTGCCTAATAAGTTAATGTAAAACATCATCAAAGCATGGGTTTATATTGTTGACCTTACATTCCGTTTCCAGATAATAGTTTATGTAAAGCGAATTACTTGGATTTTTTTTAATGCAACGTCTAAGAGGGTGGAAAGTGGTCAAATGTGTTTTCGAAGACTCCTCAGTAGCTCATTAACCAGACAAGATATCGTTATGCTCCTTGCTTTACAATAATGCCTGCAGAAATGCGTAAAAAATGGTTCCAGGGTTTTTAAAAATTGACTCGTAAAATGTTAAATAAAAGTAAAATGTGTTTCCGGACTCCTCAATAGCATTTGGCGGCGGTATGTTAACTTTTTTTTTGCTCTAAAATAAATGCAAATAAATGCGTATAAAATAGTTAAAAAAAATAAATTTATTCCCTTAGATGTTCAAATAATGTCGTACATTTTTTCGTTTATGTTGGGGTGAGGCGCACACATTGATACAACGCTGGTCCAAAGTAAAACGCCAACAAAAATTTCCTACCACGAAAATGTTAAGAGGTTACTTGGTACCCTCCAGAAAATGTCGTTGCTAAATCAGAAAAAATCATAACCTATTGCAAGTATATGTTTTTATTTTAGGTGGCTGGTCGATGATTGTTAACAAGTTGGTTAACATACTTCGTAATATGTGGGTATTTTTCTCTTGGGTGAACGTTCAGCAAACAACATTTTATGTTAAAGTATGGAACAAACTTATCGACTGAAACAATTCCACTTTATTGTAATTTAATGTAAGTAATATGAATGTTCTTCATAACCTGAGATACTTATTTTAAAAATATGTTCAGTTAGTTATATATTGTGTCAGTGTTGGGACAAAATGGTTGATAATTCGTACTAATTGTTAAGTTGTACCAACATTGTGTAACCAACATTATGCCAACCATATTAATTACTTTATAAATTATGAAATAACACAATGTTTTTGTATGAATCTTAAAAAACGTTTTTAAAAACACGAATATTGTTTTATTTAAAATTGACTTCGTTGGTGATGTGTAGGCCCCTCGTTGAAAAACAAGCCGTCGGCATTTGGCATATCAACTTTTGTTAAGCAACAATTTTATACCAAAATTGTGCCCACAATGGTATTACCCATATTTCTAATGAAATAAAACAACAATTTTGTACGTTTGTTTAAAAGCTATGTTTTTAACACACTAGCCATGTCCTATAATTAATTTCGTTTGTCATGTGCTGGTTACTTGTTGGAAAACATACTGCTGGCATTTTGTATGTAAACTTTGTCCGGCCGGCATTATTTAACCAACAGTATGCCAACTAAGGTAACTGCCATATGTATGGCGAAATAACACTATAATTTTGTATGATTGATTAAAATCTATTTTTATAGAAACAAACCATTTCTTATTTCAAACTCCCTTCCTTACTTCGTTGGTAATGTGTCGGTTACATGTTGGAATACATACTGTCATTTGGTATGTAAAATTTTGTGGGGCCAACAATTTACAACCAATATAAATTCACCATATAGAAAATAATAGTTATAAATTTAAAAAAAATAATTTTAATTTTCACACCAATTTAGGACTAACCAAATGTAATTGTTATTTAATCAGTGTTCTGCTCCTCATTTGTTAAGACAATGTTATGAACATAACATTTTGTGATGGAACTATTTATTAGGTAGGAACAACATTGCATTGCGGATATTATGCCAAAATAGGGTATTTAAGAATATATTTCGTAAATAAAACCATAATAATGCATTTTATTTGCTTAGTGGTTCAGGTTTTTTTGATCACAAAATTTTTCAACATATACTTTCTGTTGTATGTTGTGTATTGGTTATTAGTTGGAAAATATACTCTTTTAAATGGTTCGTTTTGAATGCACTTACAAAGTTGTTAAATCCGACATAAATCCATTAAAAAGTAACACATTTTATTGAACTGAAATACCTTGGTTTGCGCTTATTGCTTTAAATATCACAAGAATTCACAGCACACAGTAGTGAAGTGAATGAGACATCGAGCTGGTAATCTGAAAGTTGTGGTTTCGAATAGAACGTGTACCCAGGAAATCTTCGCGTCATAGTATGAAGGAAAACTTATATTAATATTAATAAAGT
Source organism: Clitarchus hookeri (assembly GCA_002778355.1). NCBI lineage: Eukaryota > Metazoa > Arthropoda > Insecta > Phasmatodea > Phasmatidae > Clitarchus > Clitarchus hookeri. The sequence goes on from NQII01016044.1 coordinate 15,821, forward strand.
GTTTAACAATTTTTTTTAGTTAGTGGATCAGATTGATTCAAAATGCTGGTAACCAATGTTGCCAGAATGTGGTTTATTGGTTGAAATTATGGTTTATTGGTTTATTGGTTAGACAGTACCAACGTAGAAAAATGTTAGTAAATCATTGGCTGGTAAATTATTGTGTGAATGGCTTTCTGAAAGAAAACCCCACTACTCTTAAAATTGCGCTCACAACCATAACAGCATGGTGGACCAACGTTTTATTTCAGTTGGGAAACAACATAAAAGTCATGTTGGGTCAATGTAGGCACGCATGATGTTTCGCCTTTGGCCCAACGAAACTCTGCTACACTGACATAGTAATGGCGAGGCCGTTTGTTAATATTTGGTTTTCACACAAATTTAATTATCTTATTCTCATTTCAATACCATTACAACTACATAAATGATCAGAAGACAAAAATCAGTTAATACTATCTTTATTCTGTAGTAGCGACATGTATCGACAAGCAGTTAAAAATGTGCATGGTAGAAAATGTTATGAGGATTAAGCAACGTTAAACATTTAGTTCATTAGCGCAGAGAGCGGTGCCAGTGAAAAATATTTTTTTTTTAATTAGCGTATACATGTGTGTTACATTTCAAAGATCTCTAATCGTTTATCTGTTTTATTTTGGAGTGTGTCTGATACTGTTGTAAGAATCTGGATTCTTGATTTATATTTTATTCTGAAATGTTTATGTTAATTGTTATTTGTTTCAAGGCTTCCTTGGTAAAGTCTAATGTACAAATTAAAATGTTTGTATATGATTAAAACATCGTCAATGACAACTTCTATTTTGTGTGCTGAAGGTTTGTTGTTGATTTAACTACTACTTTGATAGGTTTTAACTACTTGGTGTTTAAGTGTGCCTGGCCGCTAAATTTAGTTTGTTTGCTTGACATGGCTGTAGATATTTTAAATTTAAACGGATTTATAATTAATCACGCCATGATAGGATGTGGAGCCTACCTATTTCGATCCCTTTCCTTTTAAATGTATGTCGACTAAGGAGATTCGTGAGCTCATTGTTGATCATGTGGTGGAAAATTGGGGTGAATTCGCGATCATGCCTAATGACAGCGATGGCGACAGGTTTTTAATGCCCGAAGGCCAGCACACCCTCCATCCTCCCGCACTGTAGCTGTACTCTGATGAGTAAGACAGCGCATGGAACTTTCTCCTCTTGTCTATTCGGGCTATTCACTGTTCTTTGTGCCTTATCTTATTCTACCGGTTTTTTCTTTTAAAAACCTGCCCTCCTCGCCAATCTGAGATATTCCGACTTAATTTCATTTTAATACTTTACCTGAATACCTCATTATGGGTCATTATGGGTCATGTGAATTTTACGCTTTTTGCCTCTTATCAAAATCCTCTAGCCTTCTTCCAATTTTTTTGGAAAACTCATTCCAGATCTTATGAAGAGATTTATTTGTCATGACGTTTCCCAGTTCCAAGTGAATGACCTTTTCTTGCGTGATCTCTTTTAGCCATGTTCTATTATCTTCTGTCTTCTGACAGTCCGAGATCACGTGCTGGACGGAGTCGTTCACTCCACAAACTTCACACACCGGAGATCGCACAAGTCGCAGGCTATGAAGCTTGGCCTTAAAATTACCATGGCCAGTATACATTTGCATACTTTAGTGGTTAATCTTGAACCAGTTGCACTCCATTCTGGATTCCACATTTGGTAGCAGTTCGTATGTATGTCTACCTCGTTCCGACGTTTCCCATCTCTCTTGCCACTGTTCAAGGATATCTTGCATAATTTCCCTTTTGTCTTATTTAGACAGTCTTGCAACTCGCGCTCTCTCGGTTGTTAGCCCTTTATACCTGACCAGCAGGTCAATGGGCAACATACCAACTAAAACAGGGAGTAACTCATTTGGAACAGTCTTATATGCTCTGGCTACGGTCAGCAGTGCCGCTCTTTGAGCACTAATGAGCTTTCTCTTATGCCATGATAGTTCGGCTCTGTGGAACCACATCACTGCACGATATGTTATGATAGCCTCAAAGACAACTCGGTATATAGTTCTTAATGTTCCATAGTTAATGCCCCAACTGGTGTTCCCAATTCTCTTTAGTTTCTGGAAGACCACAACTGCCTTTCTAGAAATGTACTCAATATGCTTGAGGAAGCTTATTTTGTCATCAATGATGACTCCCAGGTACTTAAACTCATGCAAATTTTCCACTGGGTTCCCACCGAAGCGCACCGTCGGTGGTCTCTTAAGTTTGCCTTTAAAAAGCATAGACTTCGTTTTCTCGATTGAAAATTTTAATTTTGCTGTTTCGGACCACTTTCAGATCTTCTCCATGGTTTCAGCTGCCTTCGACTCTATGGCTCTTCTCGAGTTTCCAGATATCAGAACTAGTCCATCGGCCGCATATACAAAGACAGTGCACCCAGACGGGAGACCCAGCTCTAAAAATTCATCAAATCGGATATTTTATAGTATCGGCCCTAGGACCAACCCCTCAGGACATCCCTTTGTCAGACGTTTCCTTACTTGCATGGCTTTGGCTGTGTACTAGCTCGATCTGTCATTGAAGAAGTCCTGTATGATCCTGTAGATATTTGCCGGACATCTCTTTCTCTTGAGCTGGTGCATTACTTCCGGCCACCAGGCATTGTCGAAGGCCCCAGAAATGTCAAAGGAGACTCCTATAATGTACTTCTCGGAGCTCTCTCTAATGGTCTTCATGACATCATGTAGACCAAAGTCCGTTCCCGTTCCTTTCCTCCAAGGCCATAATCAATCTTCTGTTTATTAATTTTTCTAAGATTTATCCCAGAACCGGAAGCAATGTCAGTGGCCTATTGGAATTTAGGGTCATCAGGCTTCTTGTTATTGCCTTTATACAAAACTCTAAAGCACCCCTGTTTTCAAGAGGCAGGAAACACACTGGTTCGAAGACAGCCATTGTAGATCTTGATTAGTACTTATTTAATACTTGAGTAACTTCTTTTCAAGATTTCAGAGGTTATCCCATCCTTCCAAGGAGCTTTGCCATTCTTAATTTTATACACTAGTACCGTTAATTCCTCTATTGTAAATTCTGGGGGCAGCGATGGAGACAATTAGAACTGCGCCACTTATTACTTCGCTGATATGTCTTACCTCGATTGTTATGATTGTTTATGTGAGCTTATGGTATTGGTTGGCCAATTGTTCGCATTTTGCTTTGAGGTTTACCGAATTTGTACTTTCTATGAAAGATTCAATGCTGACGGTCACTGCGTTGGCCATTTTTATGCATAATTATCACACGTATGAGAAGAACAATCCTTGTCACCACTTCTTTCAGCCCAGTTTTGCCTCACACGTCTCGCAGCTTTTATCTCTTCGTGTGGTTTTGTAAACTTCTCGCAAACGTCGTATCAGGTACACCGACACTAAAAGAAGGAAACAGCTGATGAAACAGAGCAGAAATATGAGCATAAAACTGCTGAAATTAATCATGCTGCATTAACTTTATGCAAACAAAAG
>NQII01016045.1:0-15339 GCA_002778355.1 Clitarchus hookeri
AAACAATTTAAAGGCGCGTTTATGCACATGTTCCTGAATATATTTGTTCGTAAAATTAAGTTTCTCTGCTATAAATGTCTGCTTTGGAGTATGCTTGACTTAAATATGGATGTGTTATACGAGGTTAGGAACAAAAGTAAACAGACATGCTTGTCGCAAGTTATCATTGGCTGTACTTAAGCATTATCAGGTGAAATTTAATGGTAAATACAGAAGATTTTGTTCCGTGTGCGACAACCGCTGTGGCTGCATAATTCTTAAGGCATAACTTTTTGATCGTAAACTCAGCTTTAGACATCGCATTTTGTACGTGAAGACAGGGTCCAGATTCCTGGACCTGCCGTTATTGTCCTTTTCCGTGTATTAAGGCTGATTACCACTCTCAGGTAACTATAATGTGGCAATGCCATTACACCTCAAGCGGATGGATGCCTTTCTCGCCCAAAGAGAAGTTTCTTATGGGAGTTTTAAAGGGAGTTATCCTCTTCAATGATTATAAAAATTATTCTGAATTGATTTCAAGAAAACATTTGGTGACCAATATACTTAATCAGTAAAGTATGCTAGGATAGAATGCAAACTACAACATCTTTATTTCAATTATCTATGTTTCCAGCACGTTTTTTTTTTTATCACACAACTACGAGTTACAATTTTTACATAAAAAACGAGACTTTTTATATATTACTATACTTTGAAAGCATTATCTCTGCGCATGATCTATATGGAGTAAGCTGAGTTTGTATAGAACTATTTACTATTCATTTTATATTAAAATTCTCTTCAATAGATTTGGGTTTAAACAAGGGAAGTTAATGCTTTCCCCTCTATTTATTGCATTTTAATTTAATCTCAGGAAATATGTTGCACTCAATTTTTACTTGCATATACCAAATCCCTGGAGAAATTTTGGTTTCATGTTGGCATATTACCACAAATGCATGTCGAAAATGCTTAGAAGATTGATACGAAAGAAGTTCAGTTTTCTTGGCCATACATATAATTAACCTGTAAGTTCATTAATTTCAGTGAACCACTCGTAAATTGTCACTTTCCATTAAATTCAACTTAGGAGCGTCTTTCTTTAAATAACAGCGCTTCCGTCCGGCATAAATATGAATAAAAAACAAGGGAAACATGTAAAAAGTATTTTGCTTGTCTGGAAATCTAGTCCCTTAATGGCCTTTTAATCAAATGCAACTGTACGTAGTCATGTGTGTTGCAATAATATTTTTTTAACTGTTTGCTTGTTGAGTTGAGAGAATTGGGCTGCTCTTAAACAACAAGATCTTGAAAGCCGATGAGGGTGAAATGGGGTGCGAATGGAGCAGCGCTGGAATGCAAGGACAGAGGAGGCGGTAATTCCCCGAGAAAACCCGCCGACCAGCAGCATCATCCCGCACGATTCCCACTTGCAAAAATCCGGGAGTGTCCCGGCCGGGGATTGAACCCGGTTTGCCGTGGTGAGAGGCAAGCAGTCTAACCGCTCAGTCATCACAGCCCCTGCTTGCTTTTACCGAAATAAAAACTGGATGTAGCATATTTTTATTATCAAACCTCGTTTTTACAATACCATTTTCTATTCTTCAAATATAAATAAAATGTTATATTTCCTGTAAAATATGTAACACAAATGGGTTTTCTCGTAATGGACATACATGAGCGGCAAATACTAGTTTCTTGTATTGCTACTATGTGTAAGTAGGCATTATTTGACAATAGTAAATAGTTTGGTCTTTGTTTTCCAGGTCAACTTATTGCACCCAAGCAGTTAACCAGAAAATGGGAATGGCTGTCAGCTACTTCATTGTGTACCAAGGATTCCTTGAAAAAACCAAAGAAAAGGTGAGAATATATTTCTATCAACGCTGAGCAAACATAAATCTTGTGTTTAACGCTGTGATGGCAACACTTTAAGCCTCCACTATATTTCAATTATTGAAAAGCGTGGTAAAATTATTTTTTGCAGTAATAAAAAAATATAAATATTTTGGGAGATAGACGTAGAAATCTGGTGTCCCGAGGGAGGAAAGAGGCGTGTTTTAAACATTATGAGACCATGCTTACGTTCATTTTAGTACTACCACTCTCTCACTCGTTCTACCTTACTGTGAGTTTTACGATTACATTTAAATAAAATGATAATTTTATTTTTTATATAGTTTTCTGGTTTGGGTTAAGTAAATGCCCAGAAATAAAATGCATTTTAATAAGATCGGGGCAAGCAGTTTACAATTAAACTAAAAATAAATGTTTAATGTAGCAGGCGTGACTAACTTATCAACCCTGGGTGGGGGTTAGTACGAGGGGGTGACGTCCCTACTGGCTTAACAGTGGGGTGGGATGGCTACCACCTCCCTTACCTCTTCTTACTCGTCTATTGTGTGCCCAATTCTTGGGGATATTTACCAATCTGGGTAAATAAGAATGCCTGAAAATTCAGTTCGTGAAAGAATTTTTTTTAAGCTTTACCGTGTTGCTTGAAATGAATAAAAAGTTTCATGAATAACAATTTAGGGCCATAAAAAAATACTTAATACTCCCATTAATTATTACCTGCTCCAGACAGGCAAAACAATTTAAAAGAAGTAATAAACTACTGGTGGAGTAATTGTGTCAAAACTGTGGTAATGATGTGCGTTTATGTCAGTTCAGGAAGACAGAAGTATGAAATTGCCATGTTATATTCATTACCCATGCAAGAGAAATGGCAACATAAGCGGGACTAGAATATTGCTCCCTTCAGAAAACTGAAATTATTTCAAACATATACTACAACTTACGGTTCAATAAAGTTTAAGCTCGCAAATTGAAAGTAGTCCGTTTTATTGAGCTCTTAAAATGTGGTGGATTTAGCGGTTCAAGAGGTTTTCTGCTCAAATACATTTTGGATATTTGAGGAGCAGAAAAATTGTTTCTATTAGAACGGTTCTGCCATACCCATCAACTGCTTCACTGTCCTTATTTTAAAAAAAGTAGTAAAATTTAATTTTTTTTTCTCTCTCTCTTCATTTACGAATTTACGAGATTTCTGCTAGCCTTAATTTAACTTTTTATTTGAGCTCTGAGCACGATGATACAGCAAAGTAAGACTCGCCATAACTGTACAAAATATGATTTGAGTACTTCATTAACTTCATCTTTAAATATCGTCCTACATAACGCATTTTGTGATATGTATTGAAGTTATTTTTAATCTTGTCAGTCATTGTATGCTACATGGCAAAACAGATACCGGATACACGTGACTTCCTTAATTATATAGTTTTCTGTAATATAATGGACGTTATAAATGTTTTGTTCTTAGGTGAAAGAAATGCTGACCGACATAAAAGGAGCTTTCAGAATGCTCGTAGACTCACTGGACTGGATGGACGGGCCAACAAAGAAAGCCACTCTGGAAAAGTCTTCAGCCGTCAAAAGCTTCATCGGTTTCCCTGATTGGCTTCTGGACGAAAAAGAGCTCAACTCTTACTATGAAGGTGTTGGTACTCATTCATCCTGAAAACTGTATTAAGTGTTGGTGTACATTTGCTATTATATTGCAATACACAAATATAAACAGAAAGAATCTATTAGTATTAAATGCCTATAATGTGCAGCACATATTTTTTCACGTTATTTACAGCAGATATTCTCTTTTATAGAAGAGTCTAAGCAATTTATCTAACGTTTATTCAACGTATGCCTACATTTGTGAAAATTTATACATCGGCATATGCCTGTGCGATTGAAATACAGCGCCAGTACACAGGAGCTCATAAAGTGTGATATGCTATTTTACTTTACGTATATCGGAAATTATACGAAAATCACACCAGTACCCTTAGGTAACCAGTTCAGTTATTACAATGTACGAAAAGTATTTACCAGAAAGAAAAGAAAATAATCCAAACATTTGCTTCTGATTGTACAAATAACAATCCTGTACAGAGACTCTAAGATTCAGGTTATAACACTATCTTCTATTGAATCTGAGTTCATGTTAAAAGCGTTGCACCAACACGATTGGTTAGGTAAAGTGTTTAATTTTATTTTCTAAATTACGTCATAAAAATATGATTTAGGAATAAAATCAGAAACATTTTTATTGGTACCTATTTGGTGATGTCAGGATGCAGTTGCTTGTTTGTACAACATTATTTTGCCATTATATTTTGTAAGACTAGTATTTTCTAACAGTATAGCGTAGTCGAATACAATGCAAAATGTACCAACATTTTACCACATTTCGAAAAAAAAAAAAAAAAAAATTCTAATAATTGTTACGTGGCTATGAGTATGCAAATAACAATATTTAGAGGAAAATTTTTCCTATTTGGACTAACAGTAGTTTCGCATACCAATAGAGTCTGAAATAAAATTTTTGTATACATCTTTCAATGTTACTGTAATTTTATACACGCATATCCATTTACCGAATAAACCCTCGAGACCAGTAAGTTGATCCAGTAAACAATGGCCGAAATCATCCTTATAATAAAATAATTTAATTACAAAACGTAATAGCAACATAATAAAAATCGATATTTACTATAAATATGTTTTTTTAGATGTGTACCTATCGTGCTATGTGTATGGAACAATTCATGATCAAACTTGGTTTCAACAATAAAATTCAATTCTTAAAATTGTTATAAACATTGATTACACCCAGTCTGCATTTTCTGACAAGCAAGCAACTCATTTAATCTTAATGTTCCACGCACGGATAAGTAGAGCTAAAATTAATGTAAATATTATTATAGAAAGTATATTTCAGGAGAGTAAAATAACTAAATGTGCGCTTTTTCTTTCAACATACTTGAACATGACTGATGCACCAAAGTTGACAATATTATTTGGAATTTACCATTAACGCGAGTTTAACGGTAACAGGCAGTTACATGGATGAGCAACAAAACCAAAAATTATTTCGCGTTCCACTTATATTCGTCTTCGAAATACAAGTGTGGTAATGTACGGATTAGAAACTAAAATCCGTACATGGATTGGTATCAAAAGATTAAAATTGTTTAAGTATTTCCCAAAAAAAAATTAATTAAACTGCGGTAACTAAAGGCGGTCAGAACAGAAGCAAGAGGTAATGTCACAGGCGCTCTTGCAGCTTAGATCGAATGATGTAGAAAACTTGCCTTCGCTTTTATCTTATGCAGGTTTTCTAAAAGTGCTAATTCAACTGGAATATTTACTTCAGCAACACAAGGGAGCCGTTGAATAGTTTTCCTTTCTTCGTGGCGCCCTAGTGCGTAGAATTACGTTACTCCAGATAATAATCGCACCTACTCTTTCGAAAAGTATCAGAACTGCAAAAAAAAAAAAAAANTACACTAAAAATAAAAAATTTAATTAATTTTCGGTAAATAAATATGTTTATTGCATGATGGGTGATGCTGCAGCACTTATTGCGAGGGGGCACAGCATATTTCATCTCGAAATGAAATTCGTATTGTTGCAAACTATGTTATGTTTGAGATATTTGTTTCTACGTTATATTTAAAAAATTGCACTAAGTAAATAATTTAATAACAGTTTCTCAACGGGACTTCTAAGTCTCTTAATTTAGATACATCTAGCGAAATATTGCATGGTTATTTAATATTTGTATAAAATGTAACTATGTAATATATTCAACACTAACTATTTTTTTCGCCATTATCCTTCAGCAGAAATATTAGAATTCATTTTAAAAACATTTCTTTGAAAATTTCGATAACGGTATGACAAATCAAGACATAACTCTTTTGAAATGCATTCTCTGATATAAATTTTATTAAAATGTTGGCGTTTTTCTTATTGTTTTACCAAACAATTCCTTAATTTCGGTTATTATTATTTTTGGTTGAGATGTTTACGATAGTGTTATTTCCGAAGTTGTCTAACTGGATCGTGGTCTCTTGTTCCATATATACGCTTACTTATAATATCACATTTTTATTGCATTTGTGTTTCTCATCCATATATTGTGTTCTTCATTTTTTAAATGCTTTTTTCCGTAGTTATTGTAGGCAATTGAGATTCAATCAAAATCCGAATTCAGTTTTATGAAAGTATTTAATTTTTTATAGTGGTATTATATACCGAAAAAAATTAAAATTAAATATACTTAGCTTTATATGATTATCATATTCCTAGCCCATGACAATCCTTATTTTTCAAAACTCAAATCATTGGTTGTCAATGCTCCTTCATTATTGCTCCTTAATCGATGAGCTAATAAAGAGACAAACAGGATAACTACAATGAATGAAGAAATTCCACTTAACTGGAATGAGAGTAATTATTTATCAAATTCTATCGAAAATGTTTAGAAGTAATATGAATTATGACAATGTGTGTTTATTATGTATTGCAGCTAGTAGTGAACGAAGATACCTACCTGGAAAACTTGCTGGATTTCAGCAAACGTACTGCGGAACAGGTTATCGGCAATCTTAGAGAAATTAACGAAGAAGACAGGTAAGGGTATCCAGTTTTCATCATCAGTAAAATGGTCACAGTGTTTCTGTTCATCTTAAATTTTAAAGCTTCAGGGTCAAGTATTTATTGATTATCCAAGACTATAACATATTATTTATTTTGTTAATAAATTCTTGACTTTTTACAACAAGCAGATAACACAGAATTAAAATTACTCACAAAAATATTAAACAACTCGTAAAATCTAAATTTTCTATAATCGTGCATTAACAGTTATTACTATGAATCCGAAATTTTTACTCGAAAACGAAGAATTCCTGCAAAAGGGGTGAAGCCAGGCCTTATGGATAAATTTAAACCGAGAAATTGATATCACAATCCAGATATAACAACCCAAGTTGGTTATAAATGTTTCTAATTAAAACATGTAAGGTTATGAAAATGTAGATCTAAGAGACCATAGCGATGGTAGTGCTCACGTGTAATTAATTTTGTAATTGGTTCATAAATGACTAAAGTAAACATTAATTGGTTGATGGTATTCTTTGACTCCCCATAAATGTATAATTGTCGGTTTTTCCCTTTTTTTCAGCTGGGCTACCGATCCTACAGACGTGAATGCTTTCCACACGTTCCAGGCTAATGCTGTTAGTAAGTTATATCATGATATATTCATATTGGTATTAATCATGTTCTGTTGCTGTATAGTTTAATTATGTTTAATGGATATTGTTACTTCGTGCTTTTCCAACTTCACTGAACAACTTACGTATACGGGATGGGTATTAACTCTACTGACAAGTGGTGATTCCTCATCAAATAATAGGTCGAAAACATATACACGAAATATAGCCTCAGTCTATTCCGAAGGGGTAAAAACCGCCCTTCAATGTATAGTGGAANCGAAGGGGTGAAAACCGCCCTTCAATGTATAGTGGAAGCAGACTTTTTTGCTAGTAACACAGTCAGAATGACCGATAAATGTCTTGAGTTTCGGGATAATGTATTATTAAACGACGAAGTACAAAGCACAAAAATATGGGCTCCAATATCAACCTCCATCCTTGACAATTGAGGGGTTGGTAGCACATTTGTGCAAATAAAAATGTCACTGTATCACTTTGTTTGGTTTTTCCTGTAGATCGTTAATCAACCGTGTATAGTGAACAAAACTTCCGTCTTGGGTTTTTAAGCTAAATGCCGCCTTTTCGATCAATTAATTCCTAATATACCAAAAATGAATCTCAGCGTCTGGCACATAGCAACACATTTGCTGTTGGTGTATGATGCTGCTGTTTTAAATTACACCATATATTGGTGGAACAAGTTGTGTCTCACGTGTTATCCATACCAACCCCAACAAACTATCGCTGCTATGCGAGTAGGGCCCGTGGTGGCGCAGTGGCCAGACTGCTCGCCTCCCTCCACGGCGAATCGGACTCGATTCCCGGCGGGGTCGACACGAATATTCGTATATCGGAAACGTGGCAGACGTTATCATTGGCCAGCGGGTTGTTTTTCGGGGCACACCCACTTCACCAACATATCATTTTGTCATTGCTCCATCACCACCTCACACCCACTTCACCTCCATATCATTTTGTCATTGCTCCATCGCCAACTCACGTCATCTTTATCGGCATTAATTAATTTCTCGCAAACGGCGGCATTTAGTTTAAAAACACATGACGGAAGTTTTGTGCACCATCTACGGTTGATTACAAATCCAGAGGGAAACACAAACAAAGTGATGAAGTTACATTTTTATTTGCACAAATGTGCTGCCAACCCCTCAATTTTCATGGATAGGGGTTGATATTGGAGCCCATTTTTTTTTGTGCTTAGTACTTCGTCGTTTAATAATACAGTATCCGGAAACTCAAGACATTTATCGGTCATTCTGACTGTGTTACTAGCAAAAAACATATGCTTCCACTACACTTCGAAGGGCGGTTTTCACCCCTTCGGAGTAGACTTAGGCTATATAACGTGGGTATGTTTTCGCCCTATTCTTTGATGAGTAATCCCCTGCCGAAATGTGTTGGTGGAGTTCATATCCAACCTGTATATTGTTTTAATGTTTAAAATTCTTTGGACCAAAACATTTGGTTTCCATTTTTAAAGCATTTTCTTATTACTGCCCAAAATAACTTTTAAGATCTTTATAATATCTTTCAAATATTAACATTTTTTCTCTAATTCTAATTTTTTCAGCGCAAAATCACCTTGGAATCGTAGATATTTAGTAACGCTCTTCAATGTTTTTTTTTATTATATTATTATTTTGAAGTCCAACGAGTGGGTTTATTCTCAGAGTCAAAATTAAGTAATAACTATTTTTGTAATAAATCGTCTCAAATACAAATTAAATTTTTACGTATGCACTTAATTACCAGAGAAAAGATAAAATATGGAAGTGATACTTGTCCTGGACGGAAGTGCAAGACAAAAGTTGCCTTTCAAAAGGTAAAGATATAGAAGTTTAGAGTTCCTGGAAGTGGCATGTCTTTTGAAAGCAGCAATCGGGCTTTAATTTTTGAGTGAATGTGTATGATTTTATAATGCTGACTTTTCAACGTGTCATAGCATCTCGCATAGCTTTTGACAAAAATATTTCCATTGATTTTCAAAAATTTCATATAACACAATGATTTTTACCACTTCAAATCCTCTACAGAAATAAAAACAATTTTCTAAAATATTGCAAGTAATTAAATTTGTATACTTTAGAACGTAAGTAAATGGTAAGTATGTGATACTAAGTGGGGAATATTACAAACAAAAAAATATTCAACCTAAAACATTGACACCTATGGCATTGCTTTGCCATAACTGTGCATCTAATTGTTATATTGTTTTTCTGCATCGATTTAACAAGAGAAAGATAATCTCTATTTCCTCGCAAAATTTACATGAAATCGTATTGTTATTTGTTAAGTCTTCGCAAACCAAAATGTTCTTAACACGTACGTAGTGTTGATTTCCGTTAAAATTTGTAAAGCAATAATAGATACCATCTTGCTCCCTTAAAATTATGATATTTGGGGTAATTTACTGCTCTATACGATCAAATTTTTTAAGTGGAGAAACATGAATGATACACCGCATTTTCGTTAATCGTATAGTTCCTCAAGTACCTTTTTTCTCCGTATTTTCCACAGCAACACTGAACCCATGCATTATTTGTGTACGAAGGTGCTTGTATTGTGGTTTGTAATTTAATATCATATATTAAAAAGAATATATTTCCAATTTGGCTTCTTTCTAGCAAGAACTACATGGAGTAATAAGAAGTTAACAAAAACGAGAACCAAAGAGTTTTAGGGAATTCTCATTAGAAGTAAACAGCTGTGTTACTTTTCTATTCCAGTTTCACGATAAAATGTGTCAGAGAGTTTAATGGAAGGAATATATTTTAGCGAAATAAGAAATTAGGAGACTTTAAAATGTTTGGTGTTTATCAGTATAATTCACATATTGCGCTATTTACCTCAAATTACGAAATTTTTAGTTCACATACTGCCAAGCCTTTGGATGGTGTTTTTATTTTATCCTTCAATCTTTTGGAATGAAATAATTACAATATCACTTTCCTGCACTTGTGACTGTGTTAGTGTAAGCCTCCTTTCTCCACAAATATTGCTGGAAAATTTTTAATTAACTTCCATATTTTGAAGTTTAAAAATACCCAATTTAGTTCATTTTTATTGAAACTGGCTCACGGAAACTAAACATTTACTGAAAAACGAAGTGACTTAATGCATTATGACTTTGAAATTATAACTTCATCCGTAAGATATCATTACATGACAATAAGTTTGACCCTTTAACTGAACAGCATAAAAAACATTGTAATTACGTAGGGCATCAATTGATTTACAAAGTGTTTGGAACACCTTTTCCTAATATTTAACTATATCCACCCAAATATTAATTTAGATACATACAACCTGATATAATTTGATACATAGTAAGTTAAGTTAATCAATTTGTGTTTAACAGCAAGTTGGGAAAACAGTAGCACTGAACTTATATTGTAAGTGTTTTAAACAGATAGAAGATGAGGATATATTTGTTTAAAAATTATTCTACATAAGAAGATTTCTTATTTAATTTTTGGAACCAGCAAAACAAATTTAAAGAAATTTCCTTGTATTTTATAATGGAAGTTTATTTTTATGTTTCATACATAAAAAGAAACACATTTTTTCATAAATATCAACAGTTTCATAATTGTTATAAACTACGAATGCAAAGGAAATTTTGTGTGTCTATGTCCCAATAAATAACAATGATAACAATGATAACAATGATAACAATGATAAGATAAGAAAGAAAACTAAAAAACACGTCGAGTTATTCGTAGTACAAATCTATTGTCATAACATTTTTGGCTACCCGCTCGTTTCTTTAAATGTTTACTTTTTTTTCATTTTCAGCTGTTCCTGCTGGTATTCTGCAATTTCCTTTCTACAACCTTGGTCTTGAGTAAGTGGCTTTACTTTGCTCAATTATGCTTACTATAATATTACCAGCACGATATTGAGTGATCTTTCAATAAAATAAACAAATTAATCACGCGCCCTCTAACATTTACAAGCAGGATTTCAAATACTAATTTATAATTAATTAAGAAATACATGTTTGACAAAATAAAATCAGCTGGATTTGTCAAAACTTAAACAGGGAAACACAGAAACTAAATTACGTAGTGTAATTTACTTAAAGAACTGTAAAGTAGAACATTTTGGATTGGGTTTACATTTAAAGTGTTTTGGTGTATTTTTTTTTAATATATTAATCGCCTTGAAGTATTTGTAAGTTAACGAAAAGGGTTTATTGCTTACAGAGTCATTGCCAAACGTTTAATTTTAAATCGCTACCTTGACAAGGCATTTTCTACTTACTAGACAAAATTCATTTTTTAGGAAGTTATTGTGTTTTTAAATTCTTAAAAGTTTTCTCTAATGTAAATTTCTCAGCTCACAGTCATCCTATAATCTTAGATACTGCTCTTCAGATACGCTTTTCAATTATTATTTTTAAACTGTGATATTATTTTGAAGTCTAACAAGTGAGTTAATTCTCAGAATCAAAATTATGCAATATATGTGTTATGTTAGTGACGACGTCTTTACAAAAAAAATGTATGATTTTATGAATACTGACTTTTCAAATTAGCTCAACATCTGATAAAAATATATCAATTTCTTTCCGAAAACCTATTATAACACAAACGAAAAACCATTTTCTGAGATATTGCAAATTTATTAACTTGATGTACTTCAAAACATAAAGTCAGATGTAAGTCTGTGGTACTTGTGCAATTTAATGTACTAAACTGATTGTATTCAGTTGTACTGCATTCAGTTTGACGTGAGCCAAATTTATTTTTGGAGATTTTTTACCTTCGTTTGGGAAGACATTGATTTTGCCTTTTCAGTGGTCACAAAATTGGTTCGGTTCCTAATAATTGGAAAAATTCCAAAATTTTCGATAAATAGTGCGTAAAAGCTTTATTTATATTTATTATCGCAGCTTTTCCCACTCAAATTCGATGACTACCACATTTTTAAATGTTTAGTTATTTATGTCTTACAAATTGAAATCAGGAAACAAATGGTACTCACCTTTCTTTCCTACTAANTTTTAAATGTTTAGTTATTTATGTCTTACAAATTGAAATCAGGAAACAAATGGTACTCACCTTTCTTTCCTACTAAGCACTTTAACTCCACTCAATAATATTTCTTTGTTTAGCGTATTTTTAATATTTGTTGCTAAAGTCGGTTTTCGGGAAAAAAATAATTGAAAGTTACTAGTAAAATATTTTCAGGCCTTCTTAAAATATAAGAGTGTCCAACATGATTTACAAATAAAATATAGTCACTTACGTACATTCCCGGTTAATTTTACGTAAATAATTCTTAGAAATTCCCAGTATGAATTTAAGTAATTATATTTTCTGTTCCTGACGAGGTATTAATCCAGTTGAAAACCAAACCTTTTTCTTACTCCTCATATAATAAACTTAACTTACGAGGACGAATAACAAGTGTTTTAATAAAGCCGTTATGCCTTTTGCCGATAGCAAAATTGGATATCAATCATCCACAATGTTAATAAGGCGTGTTATTACTCCGAACGCAATGTTGCTTCATTTCTTACAGGGCGATGAACTATGGTGCTATTGGAGCAATTCTCGGCCATGAGCTCACGCACGGATTCGACGACACAGGTAAGNCAGGGCGATGAACTATGGTGCTATTGGAGCAATTCTCGGCCATGAGCTCACGCACGGATTCGACGACACAGGTAAGAAATATATCAAGAGATTTATGTTAATATATATGGGAATATTCCAGCACCAAACAGTAAATTAAGAGAAGTGTTCGCATGATTTTTTTTAAATTTATATTTTTTAGTTAACTACTCTAAAACTAAGTGTTATATGAGCCCGCGGTAGGGACGGAAGTTAAGTGCGTCTCTGGGCTAAGTGTTCGTATGTTTTCACGAACTTCGAGGCAGGGCCAACAAAGGTGTAATGAGAGAACTCCGAGGCCAAGTTAAGCCAGTTGTCCTGCCCGGAGAGTACCTTTGTTGTAGCAGGCCGACCTGTAGAACCGATAAGCTGAAGCGAGGCGAGCTGTGTGTGGGAACGGAAGAACCGGCAGGGGTTGGAAAACGACTTTAGCCCAAAAAAATTCACAAACCATCGACGACGCTCACCACATGAGAAATATTCGGATTTAGAATCACCGGGAATCGAACCAGAATTTCCGTAATGCGAGTTCCGCCAACGAGACCTCTACAAATCAATTACAACTATGTATAAATATGTTAATACGGTCAGAAATAAAAAAGACTTAACTCTTAGTTCAAAACACTATTACGTTTCAGTGAAAAAAAAATGACTGCTTTAAAATATTAATGTTAAAATGAGAAAATCATTTTACAACATCAAAAAATAATAATAAAAAAATAAAACGAAAACGATTTAATATGTAGGAACTTATCTTATGCAAAGTCATACTAACAAGTGTTTATTATTATAAATGCATAAATGTGTATAAGTTGTTCTCGGTAAACTGAGCACTTTTAAAAGATTTGCTTAAAGTATGCACATTGCGTATTCTTCCACTCTACGTAAAATTCATATTGCCATATACCTGACCATTTTATTCATGCGTCGGTCAAGGGAATATGTAAAATGATTAGAAACGTCGATAAGTTACAAATTTTCTAATTCTTACACTTTTTTGCATTAAAAACTTAAAACAAAAGAAATAATTTCGGTATCCACAAATGTTTACATAACACTTAATGAAACCTTAAACATATAGAACTACTTTCCCTCCGTCGTTACCAAATTATCTGGGTGCATTTCGAATTTCGCATGTGGTCCATCTACCAAAATGGAAGGGAAAAGAGTTAATGTAGTAGTTCATTTCATGCTTGCTTAGATACTGACAGCATACAAAATAAAGTTGGTAATCGTTTTATGGTTTTGTAGATATAGCATACTGTGCTAAGATGCTTATATGTCTGCTATTTTGGAAGTCAATCCCTGGGCCTCCTAAAACATACCAGTTTACATGGCCTAAAATATTAATATTGTTTTGTTTGCCACATTTGGTAGTAAACTATTGATTGTTTCCCGAGATATGACTTAATACCGTATTTATTCATGTGGCCCTACCTTGCAATATGACGTAAAAAATAGGGGTTGTGTACAGATATTTGATGCNAATACCGTATTTATTCATGTGGCCCTACCTTGCAATATGACGTAAAAAATAGGGGTTGTGTACAGATATTTGATGCTGCTAATATATAATCTAGCGTACACGGTTAAGTTGAAATTTGTTACAATATTTGGCAGATTTAATATACAAAGTCAAATGTTTATACGTTCACCATTTTGAAAATCAGTTTCTTACTTACTTTAAAAATGGAATGAATATGGCCTGACGTAGTTCAATTGTTTGCATGTTTGTTAGGAATGTGTTGATTGTTTCCGAGATATGACACAATAACTTTTTTTTTTCATTGGCACCATTTTACGAAATCATGGACAAAATAGGTTACATATTACCATAATTTTTGCATGTAATAGCTACTTTTATCATGTATAATTTGCTCGAAATTGGTTAAACTATATGAAGGATATTGCAAATTAACATGAAATACTTATGTGATCACCATTTTTACAATAAGTGCCTTACCCATTTATATTGAAAAATTTTACATCGCCTAAAATTGTATTACTTACATACCAAATTGGGTGGGAATCATTTTGTTAGTTTACGAGATATAACATAAAAGTTAATTTCTTGTAGTGTTTCCTTTCAAAATGGCGGACCAATAAAAATACACAACTTTAAAATCAATGCTTACTTGATGCATTGCTAACATACCATATTTCGTTTAAATAAGTTAAACCGTTTTTGAGATATGGCATTGCTCTCAAATTGTTTTTATGGCCACCATTTTGATTATTAGCACCCTACATGGTCTAAAACTACAGAAGTCGGATGTCCTTACTACGTTCTGTATGATCACTGAGTTTTTGAAATTAGGTTGACGAGTTCAAATGTTTTTAGGGGACGCACACAGACTCACAGACACTCATACACACAGACAAACATACACACAGCACACACATACACACACAGGCACACACATACAGGAAAGAGATATCATAAGCCTATCCTTCCTTCAGAACGTAGGCTAAAAATAATCGGTTATGTTAGAACCAAAATTGTACGAGGAGGTATAGTTCCACCAATTTATAAATTTGACGGTTTACCGATTTCTGTAAATCAAAAAGAACTGGTGAAATTTAATTCTATTATTTTAAAAAAATTTAAATATAAAAAAAAAGGCAAAATTTATATATATATATATATATATATATAT
>NQII01016046.1:0-14503 GCA_002778355.1 Clitarchus hookeri
TATAATATTTCATTTATAATTAATATGATTGAAAACAGGGACGTAATAGGTGTGTTGGCAATGCCTAGTAAAAAAATAGTTTTCATGCTAAATAATATTACACTGAGTGCGTAATATTGCAACGCGTAGTCCCTTTGGTGTAATTGTCTAGACGAAGTTACGTTTAGATTGTATTAGGCGGAGGAATATCCAAGAAGTAGAACTAAAGCAAGGCTTCAGAAAAGTTGGAAGTAACCGTGAGTTGTGTACACATAGTATATTATCACATGAATAGTTGTTCGTAGTCCAGTCAGAATGCCACTTAACTTAAAAACTAATTTGTTATTTCAGCAATTACGTATGCGAAACATGTGCTCAGGAGGGCCGCGGTGTGTAGTGGTTAGGCTACTTGCCTCCCATCTGGGCGAACCGGGCTCGATTCCCGGTGGGGTCGCTCCCGGATTTTCGCGTGTAGGAATCGTGCCGGACGATACAACTGGTCGGGGGGTTTTCTCGGACTTCTACCTTTTCCCCCCACCCTTTCAGGCGTAGCTCCATACTCACCTCGCTTCGCCCTCACTGTTTCTAAAGACCTCGCTGTTAAGAGCCGCCCAAATCTCTCCGCTCTCCATGCACTCGGTACTCAGCTTTCCTTATTTTATTGCAAAGCATACGGACTATAATCCCGCAGAGAATTTATATTGACAGTAATTTATCGTGTTTTTAATGGTTGGTTGACTACCAATTGCACAATCCCGATCGAGCAACCCAATGTTTTTAATGGCATTTATATAATAAATTAAACGCTAAGATATTTCTTCATATTCGTCCTTAATTCTTTAATCAAATAAGTTTAGAAACTTATGGCTGTATGATTTCTAGTCCAAAACAGCTTCTTACGACAGTTCAACACATTTTTTTATTAACTTACCAAAATTATCGAACATAAAAAAAAGTTATTGAGTGCATTTTGTTAATATTTACATGCAATAACACTTGGAATAATTAGTTTTAACTGTTATTTTTCAATTAAATATTTTCTTACCAATTGTTACGAAACAATTGCGAAAATAATAACATAGCGAGATGAGAAATATTCCTAAGCAAATCCTAGTGTCAATTTAAACCAAAGTCATTATTCAAAACTCCAAAGAAAAATTTTAAGGCGTGAAAGTATGAGATGTTTTTACTCACACCTCAAACCAGCTTTACGGTTTTTGGATGGAAGATTTAGTATAAAATGTCTTTTTTTATAAAACTTCAATTTCGTATTCTGTGCATACCCATGTGTCATCCTGAGTTCTCTTCTGCAGTTTTCTTTGGAATATTTCGTCTGGATCACAGAATAATATTTACAAAAATAGGCACACAATTACTCAGACACAGCTTGCAGAGTCTGCTCAGCTCTACACACTTATGTCTGCACTTCTACCGCAGCCCAGTGAACTACAAAATTACAGTCATTTTGCGCGGAATAGGCGAGCTACGTATTTTATATAGAAACCGATAATCATATAAAGTTACGCTTTTAAATCCCTCAGTTGTAAAGTTAATGATCTCATGTCATGCAGCTGATTGCAAAACAGCATTATAAAAAACACGCAAATTTTTGTGTTAAGTTTGGAATGACAACGAAAAGCTGTTATTTCATGACTCTTTTCTTATGAGTGACATAAAAGTTGATCACTACGATTTTAATTCTTGCTATGCTTTTCCTTATTTTGTTTCTTTAACTTCCAAATAAAAACTGACGTTTTACAATTCCGAATCAGATGTTAAATGTTAAAACAACAACACAATTTGCGTTTCTAATAGTTTTTTTTGCAGCATTGAATTAAAGCCCCGTGATATCAATTAGCATTTTCTTATCTAAGAGTATCTTAAATGTTGCGAGGCGTAACGGAAGAAACGAAAAGTAGGGACAAAAAGACTGTTGTCTTGAACATTTATTTTCGTATTTCAAAATTTCGTGAAACATACTGTGTTTACACGGAGAAAATTCAATTTCTTCTGTTTTTTTTTTGTTACCGTTGAACTGTTCGTGCTACTTCAGGCAGATCATTAAATGCAAAATGGTATATTCTATGACACAAAAAAAGCAGTTCTATTGGTGAAAAAAGAAAGTTAAAGATCCTTATTTCAATTTTTAAATGGCGCTTACCGTTTTGCACTTTTGTAATTCCAGTGCAGTCGTTTAGCACAACTCACAGAGATCTGTCCATATTTAGCCGTTTACGTTGTACCTACCAAGTGTGGTGACGCACGTGTTGAAGGCTGTTCACGGAGAACTAAGCATTTTTAAAGCCCTGCTCAAGACCTACTCGTATGTACATTCTGTCTCCTTCCGCCATACATAAAATTAACATTGTCATAGACCTCGTGACTTTATTCAAGTGCCAGTGAAGCAAAACTGTAAAACTAATTGAAAAATAAATATATTACAAAAGTGTTTATTTTTAAACTTTCATGCATTATTGAAAACAGAAAGAAAAAGAAATCATTTCAGTATTCACAACATTTTATTTAACACTAAATTCAACACTAAGTCGTGGAACTACTTTCACTCCGTCGTTACCAACTTAACTGGACGCATGCCAGTCAGTGCGCCCCTTAAAATATACGCAGATGTTTTCAAATTTCGATTTAAAAAGTGCTCAATTAACCGTGAGCAGCCTATAACAAAATGAATTAGCACTAGGGAGGATCAGAGTTCGATTACCAATCCAGTCCTCTGGGGTTTAAATTTACCATGGATTTCCGAATTAACTTCAGGCGAACGCTGGGTTTGTAAATTATATCATAGACTAGAAATAAAGTAGAACCATTTTCTTTACCTACTCATGTCCCCAACATAGACTGACGAATCGCCAATAGGACTTTCAAAGTTACAAGGTCAACAGTGATGAACATGTTTTTACGTTTGATTNTGACTGACGAATCGCCAACAGGACTTTCAAAGTTTCAAGGTCAACAGTGATGAACATGTTTTTACCTTTGATTTTTCAACACACTGTTACGTGTCGCTGCTTTGCCTCGCTTCCCTTGACCCGCCCGAGCGAGCGAAGTAATGTGTGGGGGAGAAAGTTGCAATACGATACGCCGGTGACGTCACAAAGGCCAGCTGTGGCATACCGCCGGGATAAGCCTATTGCGACTCACACGCTCCTGAACGTCAGCAGATTGCATTTCTGCGCTTATAAGAAGAGCATTCTGGTATAATGACCTAGTTTTTCTCGGTGTGTCTGGGGGTGTGGCGAACCCTCCAGAACCGGGCCAGCAATATTATGTAGGTGCGACGGGCCCCCAAGCCAAGAGTTTATGAGAGTCGGCAGTTCGGACGATTGTGCGGCCTTAAGCGATAGACGACGAGCCAGAAGAGCAACGAGTGGCGACGGAAGTGTGAGTAAAATCTGCGTTTGCGAGCATCGGTGCAATGAAGAGTGCGACTGGCACGCGGGACCATTCAACCTGATGCATGAATGCAAAGCATTTCAAATGATGGCAACATACAGACTGAACATGTGTTAATGGTGAGTATAAATTAATTGACTATTACCAAACAGAAACATTGAGAATGGCTTCACTTATAGTTGAGATATACATTAAATATTGCGCTCATTGGGAAATAAAAAGGGTAATAACGGAAATAGATGGATCAATGATATAAATAACAGCTGTATTAATAAATTAAAATCAAATTTAGTTATTTTATTTTTATTAAGACCTCCATCCCTCACGAACTCGGATACGCCCATTTTGTGTCTCGTAACAATACCAACCCTTTTATACGAATAAAACATTTAGACTGACTCGTGTCGATTATTTTTGCATTAGATAAAGTTTACAAAGATCTTAGAGCACTTGTGTAAAAAAAAATCTACATTCTAGCTTTAGATACTAACCACATTTTTTTGGTAGTTCAATTGGTAGAAAAGCAGTCCAATGTTGGAGCATAGGTAGTTGTGACTGTGCGGCTCACGTGCATACACTACCACATACACTATGTACTATCTTCCCCGTTTCCTGAATAACTTGTTAGTGTCTAACGTATCCCTTGTCGACGATACTTTGACTCCTATTTGCATACTATTTACGTTGTCGGTGAGATGGGCACATTGCATTATTTTCAATTTTGCTACGCACCTACAGCTCTGCGGCAGATGCAATCGAGTCGACCTCAACATCAGGTTAAGCAAGGTTGTTTCAGAGGAACATTTTGAATAAATCGTCATGATCAGTCAGCTGTGCAAATGTTTGCGTCATGGAAGACTGCTTATTGCCCTCAGACATCCTGCGCAAATAATGTTTTTGAAAAAAAAGAAATGGTTACGCATTACTGCGAATAGACAGGCATCTGCACCAATTATGTCAAGAGATGGAGAAATTTTTTGTCAGTTAAGCTGCAGTTATTATTTCTTAAAGATAATTAAAATTGTTTTTATTGGCAACCTATGCGTTGCCACACGCTAAGAACATTACTTCACCGGATGACTACTAAGTTTTAATGGTTACTCATTTACGTACTATGGTGATCTATTAAAGTGATTTTCGTTTTTACTGTTAACTAAGCTATCAATTTATATTAGAATACATCCAGTTGTAGTAAAGTTACTTTTTTGCTATGCCTTTCAAATTTAACTTCAACTGTTACATACAACATTTATTCTCATTAATTTATTTACGCATCACTATCGAAAACAATAGAGCTCTGTTAAGTTAAAACTTTTTTCTTCCTGAGATGTCTGTAGGTATCTACTGGTTTTATCCCTGTGTAGGAAATTATTCAAACGTTGCACTGCTACTTTTAGTATTTAGGTTCGTTTTGTATTTTTAATAATTATGAATAATATTTGTATTGGAACTGTTTTAACGCAAAAATATGAATCTAAAATAGTAATGAGCCATTTTTAAATTTGCGATATGTACTTGTGTCGATTCTTGTTAGTTCTTGATAGGTAATTTTATATTTTTAATGCAATACAACTATAATTTTGGGNTCGATTCTTGTTAGTTCTTGATAGGTAATTTTATATTTTTAATGCAATACAACTATAATTTTGGGAATTAAAAACAGCCTGCCAACACATAGGTTGACTTTATAGTTTAATTTAGTAATTTTTCCTTCTTATTTGTTCCACTCATTAAAATAATGTACAAAAACATTAAAAAATATATCAATTAAATAAAGAAATATTCAATTTGGATAATTGTTTGAACAACCTTGTTTGCAAATATCTTAACCAAAAAAAAAAACAATATTCAGTGCTGATTTCATCTCGTTTTTAGCTTTGAGGCATAACAGAATTACAAACGGAAGCCGTGTTTAACAAAAAAATGTGAATTTACGTTCAATAGTTTTCTTGGTCTAAGACAATGGCAATCGAAAATGCCAGAAGGGCTTCAAGAGTTTTTATGAATCATGGCAATAAAATAGGCGACGTTTTGAAATCATCACCAGAATATTAAATAGGAAAGTTTGAGTGACATATCCGATAATATTTTGAGCCGAATTTCGTTGCACTTATTTTTTAACATTCGTTTCAAAAAGTTGTAATAAATGTATCCGGCACACAGGTTCATCGGATATATATTTAATCATTTCATTCTAAGCTTTCTACAGGAGAAAGCTAAATACCTCGCTTCAAGCGAACCGTATTGAATTTCAGCATGCAGGACGAAGACAAGTCAATACAACAGGTCGTGGTTTTTATGGTGTTAAAAAAATTGCTTTCTTTTCCTGGTAAACAACTAGCTTTAACAAAAGCATAGTTACCAATGACGAACGATGGGATTTTATGAGGTAAGATGTGTATTGTCCGTGTCCCTAATTTAGAACACATAATAAATTAAAACTGAAAGAATGTATTATCTGATTACTAATAACGTTGACTAATTAATGTGCCATTATAGCTTTAAACATACTACTTTGATACAATTACAATCAACAGTTTTCGAGAATAGTCGTAGTTCTGAAAACATTTTACCATTAATTGTGTAATATCTAGATTAGCATTTTCATTTCACAACAACTTAGGCTATGTTAAATGTAAAAATACTGATTTCATAGCAACTTGAAAATACTATTTTCATAGATTGCAACAAATTTATTTAATATTATTAATATTAAACGAAGTTCTTCAGATAAGTTGTAAAATTGCATGCCACCAGGTTTCCTCTTCACTTCTACATTGAAATAAAATGCGGCCTTCGGAAAACGGAAATTTTAAAGACGGGTTGTCTAAACTTGACGTTGTTTTTCGCCTCTCTCACACAAAACACACGTAGCGTACACGGCCCGATGTATAACGATCCCCAAATTAAAATTACGAATTCCAATTTCAAGTAAATGAATAATAGGACATTTTCTTGTTTATTATTTCTTAATTCCTCCACTTTTTTTTTCTATCGCGTGAAGAGAAAATTAAAAATATAACGTACATAATTTCCCTTCATAAGTCAATCTATCAACAACGCTTGCATTAAGTTAGTTGCGAAGAAACGTATATCACTAAATTTCTTACGTATATGCGGCAACGTTGAAGACGAGTATTAAAAACAATTGAAGAGCCTATTTTGTAATTAAATTATTTTACATTATTATATATAATTTTAGTCTATTAATTATTATATATAATACATCAAATATATTAATGATAAAGTTATACTGAATAGGCTAAATACGTAAAATATAATTTATTAAATAATTTTAAATTAAATACATGTAATATATCTAAACAACACATTAATATTGTATATTAGTTTATTGCCTTGTTAGAAAAGCTATAAGTCCTATATTTTCTAGGTACGTATTTGCACACTTATCTGCACTAATTAGCTAACCTGGCGTACTCCAATATGCACTTTACGTACCGTGAGTTGTTCGTGTCCTCGGTAGTCCAGGACAGACAAGGTAACGACATAAACAAATGATCCGCTGTCCAGGCGTATCTCAAAGCATTCAGAACCTAGTTTTTACGTCACCGCAAACGGACGGTCATTTGTTTCGCGAAGTGACGTTAACGAGGCCGAGTGGGTTCTTTTCCACGATCAGGTCTCCCAGGAGGGGGCTCCGGTCCCCCACAGAGTACACTGTTAAAAAAAAAATCCCGTCAATTAGAGTATTATTTCAAATAAATATGTCTTTAACGTACGGAAAAAGAGTTCAGGATAGCGAGAAAGAGAAAACAATAGTCGCAGTTATAAATCATAAACTAATGGCTCCTTCTTCAACTACGAGCTCGCTAAAACCAGTGACAAGACAAGGCACTGAAAATATATTTCCGTCAGAACAATACAAAAAAGTTTTTTATCAAAGTTTTAGAAATAATATTGTAACGCAGCAGACAAGCGTGGGCAAGGCGTTTGTAGTACGAAATATTGTTATTTAAACTTTATTTCACAGGCGGTAATAACTTCATAACACAAATTCGACTATTTTCAAAGCAACACTTGAGTTTAGTTGAGAACGAGGTCTTGAGAGCCGATGAGGTTGAAATGAGGTGAGAATGGAGAAGCGCCGGAATGCAAGGGAGGAAGAAACGGGAGATCCCCGAGAAAACCCGCCGACCAGCGGCATTGTCCGGCACGATTACCAACATGTGGAAATCCTGGAGTGACCCGCCTTGGTGGGAGGTGGGCAGTCTATCTGCTCAGCCACCGTGGCCCCAGCACTGCTAGAAATGGAAGAAAAAAATGCTAACCTCACAAAATTGATGGAAACTTTTTTTTGACATTTATAGACGACGTGTTACTGCCTACAAGTGAGTTTCCGTGAATGTATGCTCGTGCTTCCGCAAATGTACGGAAATAACGTCATTGTTGGATAAACGTCCATAAACTTAGTAAGACATCAAGATTAATTTTTCCCCGTGGATTTTGAAGAACGCGGTGGTGTAGCCGGGTAGTCGGAACACTTGTCTCTCACAAAGATAACCCGGGGTCGATTCCCAGCGGGAGTCATACGAGAGTTTTTTTGTGGGAAACATAGAAGACGTTGCAGTTGGTCAGCGGATTTCCTTCGGACACTCCCGTCTGTCTCGTCCATCACCGTCGCTCAAGATCTCGCACTCAAGTTAGTTGGTAGTTTCCTTGCCATTTTGAGTTTATTCATATCTCTTTACAACTTAATATTTACTGTAACAAATTTAACCTCGTAGTGCTTCAACAGCATTCCTGATGTAATAAAAGGACTGATTTCAGTCTGTATTTTCTGAAGCGAGAGTGAAAAAAAAAATGAACACTGAGTTATTATTTATTACGGGCAAAATATTGTGGACTCAAATATGTGTGTTAAGATATGCCCTATCCACTGACATCTTTTGTTTTCAAATACTTGATCTGAAAGGTAACCTACGGTGAAACAGGAACTCTTTAAAACAAACTTTTGAAAAATTGCCTCATGCATGACGTGTTTGGTTATTTCCTAAGTATGTCACGAACCAAAAGCATTTTATTCTTCTGTTAACATAAAAAGTACCTTACTTTTGGCGAAATTTAACTTTTACTTATTTTCTTTCTATAAAAGACAAAATTTCGTTCATAATTAATATTAATATAACCGCAGAGAATATATGTAGGCGTTTTGGTAATGCATAGTAGGAATTAGTTCCTATGCAAAATATTACCTATTACACTGTGTGCGCACAAATGCGGTGCGTTGTCTATTTGATATAATTTTCTATGCTTGGTTAAGCTTTGTTTGTATAAGGCTGGGGATAATCTGGAAGTATACCGTTTAAGTACAACTTCAGGAGATAGGAATTAACCGTGAAAGGACGATACTTCGTGCTTGGCTGCATCGAACATGTAGAACTCCTCGTCCAGCAAGCACGGTTAGTTTCACTGAGGGAAAGTGGCAATGACAGGATATTACAGATGTTAAAGAGTGGTTGACTGAGATGACCCTCCACTCCATACTTAGAGAAAGATTTGTTCCAACCACCGTATTGTTTGTTTGTAAAGGGACAAAAAATATATAATTCGTTTCCCCAACACAATATTTTGTTTAGTAAACAATACTTGAAAAGCAACAAAATTTAATATCGTTCAACTAACGAATTACACGCTTTAGTTAACAAAAAACCAAGATATATTGGACTGTCAACAAAATATTTAGTTGAAATAACTGTATATATTTGTTTTGTCTCCAACCTGATTGCCTACGTTTAGAAATACAGCTCGAGAAATTGTTTGCATATTTGTGACAATATGGATAGTAACGCTCTTTGCTAATGTTTTTATTGACGCTTACTACTGGTATAAACCTCCTAACAAAACAAGTTCAAGAAGTAACTAAAAAGTAAAGCTGTAAAACTTTAAATATTTATATTTACACACGTTGTCAAGTATTTGAAATGTATATATTCAAAAACATTTATATTTCATCAGCAGTCGCTTTAGCTTAAGTTGCTAGGGCGTAGTGACCTAGAATAGAATCTCGATTGGACTTCAAATTTTTTTTATATCAACCGAAACGGTTTAACGTAAAGTAGAGCTAAACGAATATTTAGTTGCACCAACCAAATATTACAGTTTGCGGGCAACCAAATAGCAAGAACAGCAAAATAATTTGGTTTCAACAAAAAAAAAAATGTTTCGTTGGATCTATACAAACAATTAATTAAGTTGCGCTAAACAAACTTTGATTCGACAGAAACNAGGGAGGAAGAAACGGGAGATCCCCGAGAAAACCCGCCGACCAGCGGCATTGTCCGGCACGATTACCAACATGTGAAAATCCTGGAGTGACCCGCCTTGGTGGGAGGTGGGCAGTCTATCTGCTCAGCCACCGTGGCCCCAGCAACGCCAGAAATGGAAGAAAAAATGCTAACCTTACAAAATTGATGGAAACTTTTTTTTGACATTTATAGACGACGTGTTACTGCCTACAAGTGAGTTTCCGTGAATTTAAGCTCGTGCTTCCGCAAATTTACGGAAATAACGTCATTGTTGGATAAACGTCCATAAACTTAGTAAGACATCAAGATTAATTTTTCCCCGTGGATTTTGAAGAACGCGGTGGTGTAGCCGGGTAGTCGGAACACTTGTCTCTCACAAAGATAACCCGGGGTCGATTCCCAGCGGGAGTCATACGAGAGTTTTTTTGTGGGAAACATAGAAGACGTTGCAGTTGGTCAGCGGATTTCCTTCGGACACTCCCGTCTGTCTCGTCCATCACCGTCGCTCAAGATCTCGCACTCAAGTTAGTTGGTAGTTTCCTTGCCATTTTGAGTTTATTCATATCTCTTTACAACTTAATATTTACTGTAACAAATTTAACCTCGTAGTGCTTCAACAGCATTCCTGATGTAATAAAAGGACTGATTTCAGTCTGTATTTTCTGAAGCGAGAGTGAAAAAAAAAATGAACACTGAGTTATTATTTATTACGGGCAAAATATTGTGGACTCAAATATGTGTGTTAAGATATGCCCTATCCACTGACATCTGTTGTTTTCAAATACTTGATCTGAAAGGTAACCTACGGTGAAACAGGAACTCTTTAAAACAAACTTTTGAAAAATTGCCTCATGCATGACGTGTTTGGTTATTTCCTAAGTATGTCACGAACCAAAAGCATTTTATTCTTCTGTTAACATAAAAAGTACCTTACTTTTGGCGAAATTTAACTTTTACTTATTTTCTTTCTATAAAAGACAAAATTTCGTTCATAATTAATATTAATATAACCGCAGAGAATATATGTAGGCGTTTTGGTAATGCATAGTAGGAATTAGTTCCTATGCAAAATATTACCTATTACACTGTGTGCGCACAAATGCGGTGCGTTGTCTATTTGATATAATTTTCTATGCTTGGTTAAGCTTTGTTTGTATAAGGCTGGGGATAATCTGGAAGTATACCGTTTAAGTACAACTTCAGGAGATAGGAATTAACCGTGAAAGGACGATACTTCGTGCTTGGCTGCATCGAACATGTAGAACTCCTCGTCCAGCAAGCACGGTTAGTTTCACTGAGGGAAAGTGGCAATGACAGGATATTACAGATGTTAAAGAGTGGTTGACTGAGATGACCCTCCACTCCATACTTAGAGAAAGATTTGTTCCAACCACCGTATTGTTTGTTTGTAAAGGGACAAAAAATATATAATTCGTTTCCCCAACACAATATTTTGTTTAGTAAACAATACTTGAAAAGCAACAAAATTTAATATCGTTCAACTAACGAATTACACGCTTTAGTTAACAAAAAACCAAGATATATTGGACTGTCAACAAAATATTTAGTTGAAATAACTGTATATATTTGTTTTGTCTCCAACCTGATTGCCTACGTTTAGAAATACAGCTCGAGAAATGGTTTGCATATTTGTGACAATAAGGATAGTAACTCTGTTTGTTAGTGTTTTTATTGACGCTTACTACTGGTATAAACCTTCTAACAAAACAAGTTCAAGAAGTAACTAAAAAGTAAAGCTGTAAAATTTTAAATATTTATATTTACACACGTTGTCAAGTATTTGAAATGTATATATTCAAAAACATTTATATTTCATCAGCAGTCGCTTTAGCTTAAGTTGCTAGGGCGTAGTGACCTAGAATAGAATCTCGATTGGACTTCAAATTTTTTTTATATCAACCGAAACGGTTTAACGTAAAGTAGAGCTAAACGAATATTTAGTTGCACCAACCAAATATTACAGTTTGGGGGCAACCAAATAGCAAGAACAACAAAATAATTTGGTTTCAACAAAAAAAAAATGTTTCGTTGGATCTATACAAACAATTAATTAAGTTGCGCTAAACAAACTTTGATTCGACAGAAACATTCCCTTGGTACACCCCCAAGTGGATTTCCGCAATTTCACGTAAATTTGTAACAGTGTAGAAGGTGGCGGAGGTGTGCAGTTTGACCATCGTTGGGTCCCGGCTAGGGGAGGGGAGGGAAGGTAAGAGACGTGGATGGTGATGTCGGGTGATTGACGCGACCTCGGGCTTGCCTGTCAGCTGTCTTGCAGCAGGTGGGAGGGAATGGGTTAAAAGCAACGGCGAAGGGAAGAAGAGCGCGGAGACACTGGAAGTTGGACAGCCGCTCCCGCCAAGCAAGGACCGCGGGTAAGGAAGTGTGTGTGGTCGACGTGTCCACGGAGCTCTGTGCTACAGCCACTCCTCGCTGCAAGTGTTTGCCTGCCGCCCCGCGGCTTTCTACACGCACGTCTCATCTCTCTGATATGCGCTTTTCACGATTACCATGCACTTTTGAAATCAACCTTTGGAAAAATGTTACTTCCCCTTAAGTAAGCGCCCTGTAATGCTGGCAAAGACAGAGGGGGAAGTAGTCCCGTGTATTAACGTAGAATTAAAAGTGTTAGGTAAACATCTGCAAACACTGCAATATTTTTCCTTTCTGTTTTATAATGCATACTAGATTATGAATCAGAAAATTAGTAAAATATTTCATTTCCTAATAATTTCAGAGTTTTACTTGACTCACGCACGATTAAAGTGCTCAGGCCCATGGCAATATTGATTTTACGTATGATGGAAGACTACGTAATTTGCATACAAGTAAGTCTTAATCGACTATTTCAAAATTGTTCAGTTTACCGTTAATGGCCTTTATCCGCTATACGTAAAATTTACGTAGCCATGGTTCTAATAACTCTATTCATGTGCCTGTCGTGTAAAAACGTGAAATTTTTACGAACCAAATGTGTTTCTTATGCAAATTCTTACACTAAGGTGTATATAACAAAAAAAATGGTTGCCTGTAAAGTCGGTTTTACGGGCGAAGATTTTACGTGACAACGTAGTGCTGCGCGCGCGGCAGACCGATCATAGTTGAGTGGGAGAGAGACGCAAGGCATTCGGCGGGCCTCTCTCTCGTTCGGTGACTCATCGTAACGTTACCGAGCGTTACACTTTTTCATAAGTGACTCCCAGCCGCAACCTAATTTAAGACGTTGTCACGTCAAAAAACACATTCCATTTTCCTTTAATTTTTCCAGTACGTCAAGACTTAGAACAATTTTACGGAATTCATTGCCAATTACGGTAGCACACACGTAATAAATGGGCAGTGACTTTTTTCATAGGTTGATTTCAAAAGTGCTAACTTTAACGTAAACTTGAATTCAAAAGTGCTAACTTTACTGTGAACACCCTGTACGGTAGTATCTATGGAATAACTTGTGTCACGCGATACCTGCTGCCACACAAATAAAGGCGAGTGCATTTATTTTACGATTTTACTTTTGCGACTGTGGTTCGGGAATGTCCTCCACTCATTACTTCTGCAGTATCCGTTTAAGCACATAGCCTTATTGTTTTGTTATTACTGGAAATTTTTCTGTTAAATAAACACGAATGTTTGCCATGATTTCCACGCAATGCTGTAAGAGGCCGCGGTGGTGTAGTGGTCAGATTACTCACTCCTCACCTAGGCAAACCGGGTTCGATTCCCGGCCGGGTCGCATGTGGAAATCGTCCCGGACGATGTCGCTGGTCGGCGAGTTTTCTTGGGTGTTTCCCGTTTCCTCCGCTCACGCATTCCGGCGCTGCTCCATACCCACCTCGCATCACCCTCATCAGCTTTCAAGACCTTGATGTTAGGGGCCGCCCAAATCTCTCCACTTTCCAATTCACATAAAAATGTTATAACAATAGTAAACATTTTTGCTGTTTTTAATTTACTACTTAATTATATTTGCTTAATGGTCGAACCGCATTTTCTTAAAACAGAATAAACAAAATTATAACTATTGCCAATACCACACTCTACCACCCTCTCTCTGATGGCACATGGGCTTAGCTTGTGTCACACGTCAAGGCTTGAACACTTCAGCTCACGAAAAGTTTATTTTATAGAATCCATTTAGTGTAATACTTAGCTGCATAGAATAAAGGCATTATGCAATCCATTCCTAATTTCTTCAATAAACTGGAAACCTTATAAAAGGAGATGAACGCGGATAGATAGGGCATCATCATGACCAGACAGAATAGGGCCAATTTCAAAACGCAAGCACGCATGCGTGAAATATCACGAACGTAGTTTTCTAATCGCAACTAAGCATTTCACTCTGTACGACACGAAAGCTATTACTGTAAACTAAGCATCTGCTGGTAATCAATAAATATATTTTCCACGTAAGCACTGCCTGCTGTTGTGCACCAAAATCAATGTTTTTTTTACCAGCAACAAACAATTTTGCCTTGGAAAGAATCAACTTGATAGTTTTTGTAAGCATTAAAAATACTGCCTTGCAGTACGTTATTCGTTGTGTTAATTAAATAGGACATTAGATTAAATCATTTTAATTAAATTAATGGCTAGACCTCTACCCATTAACGCAAGCTTTTTGAAATAACGGTCGACCGCAAATCCTTATCTTTGTTCGGAATAAATAATTCACATTAGAGCACCAATTAAGTTTAATTTGTTATTTATATTTTATTGCGTCATGATACCCAACAAGCATAATAGTCGGCGGTGGTAGAGTTCTTCAGAATCACATAAATTTGTTTTAATGGAGAGGCTCATAAAACTGGTTTATCGCGAACCGT
>NQII01016050.1:0-15109 GCA_002778355.1 Clitarchus hookeri
AACACTAGTTTAGCGGCTATGGCATGCTCGAAGCCTATATAGAACCGAGCGGTAAGCTGCTGATAAATTGAAATTAAATGAGTTACATCCCTGGCGCGATATGAGATGGCAGAATGAAGAGAGGCACGGTCCCCGGTCTACGAAAGAGAGAATGAAGTTCAATAGATCATTGACACTATTGATACACTACAATAATAATCACAAAGAAATGGAAGTACCCAGAGTGTGCGATGCCCATCAAATTTCGTTACGCGCTAAGAACCAACATAAAAATATGGTGGAGTCCGCCAGGACCCCGGCTCGAAAGCATGCCAGTTGCATTAAAAAATACAATGGCACCTTCATAAAGGAAATAGATGCAAACACAATTACAACGCACAAAAAGACATAATTATACTCAGAAAATTATTTGCTAAAATATGCTCCAAAAGAAAAAGTGTTGGCATCAAAATAGGAAAGTAACATAATTTGGTTTAGCTTTGGAGCTGTCTCTCCCGGTCCGTTGCATTCTGGGAAGGTTTGTTTACATATTGAACACTTTAATGAATTTACATAAAAATCACTTGCTCTCTTATTTTCGTACATAATAGGTTGGCAGGAGATCACTCGTGGTGGACAATTCCATTCTCACCACAGGAGTGATTTGGGTTGTCATGCTCGATTGATCTTTAAACAAGGGGTATGTTTTTGGGAATCGCTTATAAACATCTTTGACATTGCCTTTAGATAAACCTTTATTTAACAGGTCGTTAGTACACTCACGCATCTCGCACAACACATCACAGGAACGTACCCTTGGAATAGATAGGGCACACAAATGGTTTTGAGTGCACTGTAACCACTGTGTCCTCTCGCTGCATTCATATCCCCGGCTGTATTTTTAATGGGGATGTCTCTTATCAGTATTGAACCATCCAAATTAACATGCCTTCAAAATATGTTTTTAAGAGGGCGTGAAATTGGGACGGTCTATTGACTCCGGTAGTTACCGGAGGTTAACGACGATGTGGTACACTCCCGTGCACGATGCTGGCATTAGGAGCCAAGTAGATGGTTACCATGATGTTCGGGACGATTTGTCCCTAGTAGAGGGCTAATCGTGGCTGTGCTGGGGTAACTGGATGAACTGGATAAGGGTGGAGAGATGGGGCATGCATCATATGCTCCCCTTCTGAATGTCATTCGTCTGCTGTAGCCCGTTGATCCCTATTGAACAGCTAGTGGTAACAGGAAGGTGGTCGACGTGGCCCTCGATGAGTGGATTAAATATTCTTGATGGCCCATCATCCAGGGTACCCAGTTTTATTTCCTGACATATGCTACAATTTTCGGTCNTGGATTAAATATTCTTGATGGCCCATCATCCAGGGTACCCAGTTTTATTTCCTGACATATGCTACAATTTTCGGTCTCGCACAAGTAGGTGCGGACAGAGAAAGTTTATAATTCGCATCCCAGCTAACAACACATTCGCATGTCATACCATTTGTAATATACTGGCAATCGTCCATTATAAAAACAGCACTGTTCCACAGAAACAACTTAAAATCTCTCGGGTACAACAGCTCGCGCAAACATAAATGTATTCAATCGTATTTAACACAAAGCATCCGAACAACTGTCTTGATTCCTTTTTTTATTCGAGAGTCCCCAGCTGCTCACAACAACATCAAACTAGTAAACATATTTCCAGTTAGTGACTTCAGGAGTACCAACTGCTTAACTACGAACTTCACTATGCTGACAACAAGGCACATTCCAAACTTGGAAGGTGCGACCAACTCACAATCTGTAATTGAAAAAATTAAAACAGAAGAACTCTAGGCAGAAATTTTAGCAAGGTAATTTAAAAACAAAATTGGTGCTGAACGTGTCACACCACCACAAGTGGGATAAACTCTAATGGTAGATATCAGCGATAAAGTCATACATGTTCACATTCAAGTTACACAAGATCTCGGGAAGGATCTGAACCTGAGAGTACTGTGGCTCATTGATCAACAAGCTGTCATTGAGTTGCCCTGTGACCACATATATTTCGACAAAACGCGACAAAAAACAGCTTTACACCTAGGCTACAGATCTGGACATTATAAATTTCCATGAATTCGACAACGCTGTCCCTGTGGAATTTCAAAGTGCCGTGCAAAACATCTTGCAATAACGAAGTGATGTATTTACATGTGAGGACCCGCTCCATCGAACCAGCATTGTAGAACACTCTTTACCAATGAGTCACGAAGAACCACTGTTCACACTGCCCAGAGACTACACATCATCGACACTGAGGTGCGTGAAATTTTATGTGATGGTGTTGTTGAGCCTTCTGAGGACAGTATCAACAATTCAGCTATAACCATGGCTTCCAAACAAGATGGAAAGTGGAGGTTGGTTCTGAACTTCCGTCCAGTAAATTTGATTACAAAAGGTTCAACTCTTCTGGTAAGAAATGTAAAGAGTGCTCTCAGTTTTCTTGGTTCCACCAATATAAAGTCTTCCTTTGACCTCTGTTTTGGCTACTGGCAAGAGCAGTCGTGCCTAACGACCTCAACAAAACCTCCTTCACCAGTTCAGACAACTGGCAGTATCAATTTTGTGCTATGCCTTTTGGTATTAAGTGCTCACCAGCTACTTTTCAAGCCATGATGGTACACATAATCGATTGCTATGTTGGCAAGTTCGTCACCAACCATCTAGATTACATAGTGGTATGGCCAGAAAGCTGGGAGGAACATCTAGAACACTTAGTATTAGTGCTGGAACATTTGACGATCGCAGTCCTCACCTGCGCAAATCACAGGTGCCAGATTGGTAAAACGGAACTAATTTCTTGGGACGTATTGTAGACGAAACCGGAAATCGCTCTAGTGCAGAACACCTGCGACTTATTGACAAATGGGACCCACCAAAAACACACAAGCAACTGCATAAGTTTTTCGGCCTTAACAATTGGCTCCGCCAATACATTCAAGGTTTTGATGTTATCATTGTGCCACTCACTTCATTCTTGTAAATACAAGTTAAGTACCGGTAGACCCCGGAAGCTGAAAAGGCATTCGCAGAAATTAAGCACCAGTTCCATTAGTGTCCATTGCACTCTCGCCTGAACCCCACGAGGCACCTGTTTTTTTTTTAAATGACGCAAGTCAGGAAGGGTTAGGGGCTGTCCTTATTTCAACTTAGCGACGTATTCTGTTTCAAATCTTATCCTGTATTTTTACATAAGCGAGGCTTTACTGGGCCTGAAACGCTGCGCCTCTTTAGTCAAATCGCTTCACTAAATACCTTGAATTTATGTAGTCATTAATGTATCTATTTGTATTTAGAAACATTTAAATATAAATCTGCTCGTTTTTCAATTAAACATTTATTGTATATTTTGGAGTAACAAAATATTTTTGAATAAGCTATTATGCAGCAATGTAATCTTCTGTATGAGTGTTTGAAGTATTTCTAGTCAACAGAGATACATTTTGACATTTTTGAAACGTTTTGCACTATCTGGCTTGATTGCCAGTTAAATATTTATTGTACATTTAAGCTATGCAATACTTTTGAGAGAGCAATTTAATTTATTTGTATGAGTATTTTAATCTATATTTCTATGAATTTCGAGCCTTTGGCAATTAAAACTTTACATGTTATATTTTTTTTTGTAAATGTTTAATGCAAATATTCAATCCTAAAATGCTGCTAACTTGTAAAATATTCTGAAATTACAGAGCTATGGCACAACCCGAACGAGAGGGAAGCAATGTTGCCACCAGCCAAGCAATGTTGTAACCTGTCAACAGCCCACAGTTCAGGCCTGGACGCCTGCCACCATGCATGAATCAAATTTAAATCAATACAACCCCAGATGCAAAAATCACTGTGCAACAGCTGGATGCACATGTCATGCAGACACAACAAGCAACTCCAGGTGCAGTACGATGGCACCACGAGTGTCCACAACATGTAATAAAAACTGGCTAATTTTAGACAATCGCCTTGAAGTGCTTCCACCAGGTGACAAAAACGATTGGAAGACGTTTGTCCCAGCTGCTGCCCATCAAGTGGTACTTGTTTCTGCATACGACAACCAGCTTGCTGACCACTTGGGTGCCGAACAAACTCAATGTCAGATTTCCAGCAAATACCACTGGCCTGATATAGCCTGTGAAACACACCATTACGTGAAACAGTGCAGGACTTACAACAGTTTCAAGGCCTGTCACCTAGATGGCACACAATAACCATGCTAACCAACCGAACTGTTTGTCACAGTGGCACTGGACCTCATGGTATACTACCTATGCAGTGCAGAGGGAAAGCAATTAATTGTAGTAGTTATGGACCTTTTCTCACGTTGGACAGAAGCCTATGATTTCAGCAGTGTATGCGCGAACAACATCGCCAACACCCTGGAAAATGAGTTTATCCCTTGGTGCTCCTTACCGACAATGGCTCACAGTTTACAGGGCACCGATTGCGGAACTTGTGCAAAAGATGGAAATCTGAGCACCATACTATGTCCCAATACAATTCAAGGGCAAACCCCACTGAGCAAAGACACCAAGACTTAAAAATCCATCTCAGATTGCAAGTGGGGAGGGACCACAAAACATGGCCACAGAACCTACCAGC
The DNA here is from genome assembly GCA_002778355.1 of Clitarchus hookeri. Taxonomy (NCBI): domain Eukaryota; kingdom Metazoa; phylum Arthropoda; class Insecta; order Phasmatodea; family Phasmatidae; genus Clitarchus; species Clitarchus hookeri. The sequence goes on from NQII01016050.1 coordinate 4,627, forward strand.
TGCCTTTTTCTGCCTGCACACACATGTTAACACAGCTGCAGAAAACACGACAGCCGAAATCCTGCAGGGCCACAATCTAGCTCGCCCTGAAGTGCTAGCTTGCCTGGCGAACGAGACAAAAAATGCCATGGAATGGCAGGTACAGCAACACGAAATGGTCCGACAAATACGTGAACAACAACACTGGTATATTCACACATGTTTGCCAACTACCCAATACCAGGCAAGGGAACTCCATCTTGGCCAATTTGTATACTTTCGCGAAGACTTACAATACATAGGCAGTAAGAACTTTTGTGCCGGCCTAACTGCGAAATGGAGTGGGCCTTATCCTGTAACTGCCATACAGGGAGAAAACACCTACTCTGTTCAACTCAGCACCAAGCACAACATGAAACTACATCGCGTTGACATCAGGGCGACAGGCGACGGAGTGGACGATGTGCCACCCCCGCCTTCCTCTACACAACAGCCTGACCTTGTCACCCTAATCTCTGAGTTCTCCACTTCGACACTTGGCACACAGCCACACAATAAGAATAGATATGGCTCCGAGGAAGAAGGGCCTATGGCAAGTTGGAGCGTGTACCGTCAGGACATGCCACCAGCGGTGACACAGGACACGCCAGCCTCTCATTCGAATTTCGGTGCGCCGACGCCCAATATCGATCGAGGAGAAGAAGACGACGCCCTTGCTATCCTGTCACAATTTCTTCAAAAACCGGCATCGAAACCACAACTACATTTCGGCTAGTCGACGCCCAGAATCCTTACATTCAACAGTGAAGTGGTGGAAGAAATAGAAAAGTGTGGTGCTGTGCACATACGGCTGCATTATCACCTTTCAGCATGGTACAGCCCATGTGCACTGGTGTGCCACTCTCACACCATAGCCTTCTACTATACCGATGCCTGTCTTCCAGCAAGGTGTCGGTGGCAGCAATTGAAGCCAGCTGGGGGAGTTCACCTGCAGCACCTCTGCCGCCAGCCAGCAATGTGTTACAGCCACCCTTCAACGTTCAGCAGACGTTACCAAGTCCTCTAATGAATCAACCTTATCCTGGTATTCCGATGCCCGATAGGGAAGCAGTGTCAGCCATCGAGGAGGTCTGGGTGACTCATCAGTCAGCATGGCACCCTTACCACCATCCACCAGTGTCACATCTACCTCACACAACCCCTACCTCTACCGACATCTGGTGTTTACACACCCGATAGAGGACAGTCGGTAGGAGGCGGGAGGAGAATAGTTGGTTCACATCAGCACCAGCCAGCAGGACACCATGGGACAGCGACACCTACTGCAGCGATGCCTCCGGGGTACTACTGCTGGCGCCTCCCACAGAGCTACCATTGCAGTGAGAGCAGCACAGCAGCACTACACCAGCATCATCGACGAGCCTCCGAGCTGCTGAGATGCTGGAATCCCAATACCAACAACCATCACTACTAGCTGCGGCCACGCCTTAGTCTGCCCAGCTGCCAGACACTGTAGACTCCTGCTGCACATGGATCCGAAAGTGCTCCCACAGGGGGAGGAGCGTTTGATGCCATCCATGTCATTCCCCCAGAGCCCTTGTCGACCCTCGCGCAACATCTACCAGCTCAGGAAGGAACTATCCTCGCCAAACACTGGCAGTACGCAGCATAACCAAAGTCCACGCACCCAATACAGACATCTCAAGTCAGTGTAGAGACCAACTGTGAAGCAGGGCATAACTTCTGAGTCACATAATTAAGCAGCCTAACATATATGCTTTAATTAGGAACATAAATTACTACGCTTCAGCAAATTAATGTATCATTTTCCCTGCAAGTCCACTACTGCAGTGCATGCGTGAAGAAACGACCACCTGGTCGTGGAATCTCAAAAACCAATAACTTTTACAAATAAATTAGGGGATCGTTTATCTATCATTAAACATACATTCAAGCTGCGAGAGACATCTTTGGCAAGTGCCATGAATAATTAATTAAAATGTTATTTATTGACACTAGCAGTGGGCCTTTACATCTCTTTGTAACATTCTGTGTAAATGAAATATTAATAAAAATAACATTTTAATTAATGCCGGGTCAACTGATTATCAAGTAAAAAATTTTGTGCGTATGTTTGCTGTTGAGGTGATGAAAAGGCTATTTGAAAAAAAACTTAATTTCTCATAAAAATTGTCACATATTTTTTTTCATATTTTTTTAACATTAGTGTCAACAGAGTTCGACACAGTGTAAATATAATGTATTCATCAGTTTTATGTATTTGCATTTAACTCATTTCGTTTTCATTCAGGGGAAATGTGGTTTTTGGTGGGCGGTGGCAGCGAGAACAGGCATCAGGGTGGGTTGCATCATGCATATCAGGGGTGAAGAAACTTTTGCCCGCCAATAATGTAACTTCCATAGACTTAATTATACCGGAACATTTTCTCTTTCTCTGTGCACCCTGAGTTCGCTTCCCTTCCAGGGTAAATTGAAGCCCCTCGGCATTATTTTGACTTAACATCTTTGTTTATTTTCCATGGGATGCTTTTGTCTTACAGCGTAGTCTAGTGCGTGGCCTTGTGACACACAGCTGCTTTATTTGAGTGTACCATCTCATTTGCTTTCTGCAATACAACTAGTTTTCTGAAATAAAATTGTGTTAGAGTACTTTATTCCCGCTTCGCGGGGAGCTTAAGAGCGACGGTGCCTCTTAACCATACAATACTTGCTGCTTTATCCAAGTCACATAAGTTAGCATAATTTCTGTTTTTGAAGTGTTATATGTTTGTGCATTGGAAAGGCATGTTGGGGAGCCACACTAACTCAGTATAGTAAGTGTGTGTACATAAGGCGTAAAACTAGACTCGACTAGACATGGGGCAAGAGTACAGGAGCAACAAACCATTGCATGACATTTGTCAAGAATTCGAGGCTACCTGTTCGGAAGATAGAACTGCAGGAGGCAAAATTTCTGAAAATGAAGGGGCAAGTGAATTACTTGTTGATATGCCGCATGAATATGAGAGTGTTGTTTCAGCTATGGATGTAATGTTCAGTAAGGTTAAGTCAGCTGTAACACTGGAGTCAGTTATAAACACTCGTCTAGCTTAGGAAGAACGAATCATTTGGAAAACAGATGTGCCACAAACACAGCATGCTTTTACAGCCAGCAATTATGGGAAAGGGAGTAACAATAGGAAATACAGTAGTTTTAATCCTAATCAGAGAGGTACAGACATATCAGGCGGTTACATTGGAAGATGTTTTGTACTCAATTTGAGGGGGTATAAGTGGTCACAATGTCCTAAACTGGCTTATGCTATTGTAACAAATGGAATTGATGATTTTGCTTTAGGAACCTCATGTAATCAAGCTACTTACTGTGTAAACGAACAGATATGCCTGTGGGAGGAGATTGTATTTGTTATTGACAGTAGGGCCACAGACCACTTGGTGAAGGGAGAATTCATCTCTTTTTTTTTTTTTANGAGATTGTATTTGTTATTGACAGTAGGGCCACAGACCACTTGGTGAAGGGAGAATTCATCTCTTTTTTTTTTTTTTAATGAATAATCGATCGGCGAATATTAAAGTAGCTAAAGCAGGTGAAACCATTATTACTGTTGGNTTTTTTTTTTTTTAATGAATAATCGATCGGCGAATATTAAAGTAGCTAAAGCAGGTGAAACCATTATTACTGTTGGATATTTTATATTTCTGTTCTTCGACTTACAGCAATTTTGCTTGACAATAAGGTGTGGATCTTAGTCGATCACCCTCAAAACAAAATGGTGGTGACGAACAAATGGTTTTTCAAAGTTAAGCGGACAGCAGATTGTACTGTTAGTCGCTACAACACCCGACTTGTTGTGGAAGGATTCACACAAGAGTACGATGTAGATTATGAGGGTACATTTTTATCTGTTATAAGGAATTATACAATCAAGATACAGTTATAATTGGCTGCAGAAATGGAATGGGACATATATCAACTTGATGTCACAATATCAGGTTTGAATGGTGACCCCGAGGAAGAAGTATATATGGGATAACCGGAGGATTTTGCTATCGAGGATCATGAATCGAAAGTATGTTTGTTTAATGTTTGACTAAAACAGTCGTCCAGCGCGTGGAACAAGAAGTTGCATGTTACTCTTGTCGAAATAGGCTTCAAGAGGCCTGGTCATGAGCCCTGTGTTTACAATATAGTCAGTGAGAATGATGCAGGATGGTGTCCTGCCCCTTTACAAGCCTGTCTGGCACACTGTGTATTAAGCACAATATGCGCATTGGCTGCACGAAGGGAGCAAGATAGTATAGTGCAAGTGAAGTGATGTGTAGAGTAGTGTAGCATAGTGCACGCGAGCAGGGTAGAGTGGGGCAACCTCGACTACCCTTCACCTTATTAGCTACCCTCCTACCCAGAAACAAGCACCGACATGCCAGTATGGAACATTTGTAAACCAGTGGGAGCATACCCGTGTATGAAAAATTCCTTATTAAAACTCATGCAAAATAAATTAATTATTTGATACACAAGGATGCTCCGACGAGCTACACATTAAATTTCATATCACTTAAAATATTTTATTAAACTTTTTTAAGGGTTTTTGTAATTTTCTCCGGTTTTATTAACTACACCATGAGTTGTTAAATTTGTTCTTTTGAACAAAGTGTCAGTGTATGTGTTTCCTCTAATTTTGTAATTATTTTTCAGGGGTTTTTGCAGCATTTATGTAATGTGTAAGTTACTTTTTGACATGCACCCAGAGTAGCTGTACACCAGCACATTCCAAACATGCCAGTGATCCTTCAGGCTCGCGCAAGGATATCACAGTGTAACACCGCTCTGGTCACCTTCATCTTTGTTTCACCAGTCGTGTAATTTACCATTTTTTAATGTCTAGAACATTTTTTCTTTTGTGCCCGGAGATTGCCACCTCACCTCCTTGCGGAATAGAATTGCCCGGGGAGGCTTAATTTGCATTTTAAAACCATGTAATCACGAGGACATATGCTCTTGATTTTCGCAGTGCAGCCTAACCTTCGTGAACTGAGGCCAGGATCCGATTCAGTATGTATTGTGTGTTATTAAGCATGTAACTATGCTGTATACAAGGAATATATACATGAGTTTAAGTAACAGTGTATATTATTTCGAGTGTTGCCTTAATGGCACGTAGGGGAGTGGGACCCTTGTTGGGGTCATATCAGCTATGGTTAGTAAATGATTTCCAAATTTGTGTAAGGTGTGCAGGTCAGCCCTAAACTAGGCCTACAACATGAGGTGTGTAATGGTAACAGCATGAGGAGGGCCTGCAATATCGCCCAACACGAAAAGCTACAGCAGCTGCAGCACCATGAGGAAACCAAGTTCATCTGGGTGGTCGGCCACATGGCACCTGAGTTCTACCAACTTCAACTCACGTCATCGCCTACTGGCATAACTTGTGTCTAGTCGGGTAAATTTTCTAAGTATCAACACCCCAACTATTTCTTTCAATGTTACTGCTCGTATGTCCAAGAGTATCTCAGCCATTCGACACTCTGACTACAAGTCAAATGTTGCCCTTCCATGTGGTGTATTACTTCCCCTTCCTTTCTTCGAAAAATTCTGGCCAAATTCTTTAAATTTTCATTCTGTTCAAACTGGAGACTGCTGTAACCATAGTAAGTAAACCATTGTATATATGACAGGTGCAAATGATCCAGTTAAGGGAACAGTTGCAAAGCGGTATTATAAATATTTAAGATGAATCTGCGGACATGATAATGACAAAGATGGGACATTACAGTCGGTGCCCAGTTGTGTTAAAGTTGTGAGATCGCAAACCTGCAATATCGATTCCATATCGTGTAGTGATACCTTAAATTCCCATTTTAAAACAAATAATTTCTTAATTGTAAGATAAATGAATAGTGGAATAATCGCATAGTATCTATGCTAGTCCATCCATTATGATTCCAAAAACACCATGCTGGTACAGTTTTATTTGCGATTATCGCAAGTTGGGCGAGCACATTTTCGTTTACCTGTACCCAGTGATTTTTTTCAACATTTGTGTAAGTCAAAGTACTTCACAATATTATATTAGCATTCATAATTTTTTTCAGTGCGAACTACACCCCAAATCGAGACAACTTCTGACATTTTGCACCCCATTTTGCATACCAATGAACTCATTTGTCAATAGGCATCAACTGCAGAAAAGAAGTAATGTCGCGTGTTTTATTTAAAGTGCTAGGTGAATACGTGCATGATTTTGTATTTGTGAATATATATGGCATTAGTAACATCCTAGAGGAGCACTTGTCATCCACAAAGTGTAGTGACATTGAGGCAAGCAAGTTAGACAGTAAATCCTGAGAAAATATGTTGGACTGAGCAATATGTCAGGTATTTGGGGCTCATTATAGCCGATGGACAGTTGAGGACAGGTCCAGAAAATTTATTGATATGAAAAAAAGGAGTTTGTATGGAGGCCTGAGCAACAGTAGGAATTTCAGAAGCCAAAAGATAAATTGACACAGCCACCAGTATTTCAGTTGCCGTATTTTCAGTAAAATATTTGCCTGCAATGCGATGCAAATTATATTGTGTTAGGGGCCATATTGAGTGAGAAAAAAGATGGAGAATTAGTGCCTGTTGCATATGCGAGTAAGTTGTTGACTGTTGCAGAAAGAATACACCATTTACGAAGAAGAATATTGAAGGTGCATTTGGGAAATGGATCATTTTTCTGATTAATAAGATCATGAATTTTTCAGTTGATCACAGATAATCAGGCATAGGCATTGAGTTGGCTCATCAAATCAGATAAACCAGTTAGTCGGTTAGCGCAGTAGCTGGTGAGGTTGGAATATTTTAAATTTGAAGTAAACAATATTGAATTAAACGAGATTTCAGTTGCCGATGCCCTGTTCCGTATGTTTAGAAATGAGTAGTTTGAACAGGACAAGGCGGTTCATAAAAGTCCCGAACTAAATTTAGAAGAGAAAGTAAGCCAGGGTGGCATAGGGGGATTGGAGATGTTAAATAACTTACAAACTTTTCCTGACGCATATGTAGATTTAAAGATGAACCAGAAAAAATATGCTGAATGTCATTAGTTAATGTCAAATGGAACATCAGGCTATGCNATGTAGATTTAAAGATGAACCAGAAAAAATATGCTGAATGTCATTAGTTAATGTCAAATGGAACATCAGGCTATGCCGTTTGTAAGGCTTTGTAGGTTAAAGGTAGATCAGAGAATGATCATCCTGTGGCTGTAAAAATAAAATATAATAAAAATAGACCATGGTGTATAAACTGAGAACTTGTATATGCGCAGTATATTAAACATTATATACATTTATATAAAACTACGTGGGCAGTATTCTCTTACATTGCATTTTACACAATAAAGTATTAAAATACAGTGGGTTTAACTCCTGAAAGCTATGATTATATCCTGGTTGAAATAAATGCTATACACACGTATATCTCAATATATTGTGTAATTAGCATTTTCTCCATGTAACGTAATGTGCTCTTGTTAACCTAAACAACAATGTAAGGTTACAGCAACACAACTGCAGCGCAGATAGAAGAGCCTGAGGGTTTGTTTCAGGAGGGAGGTTTCAAAATAAAATAACACCAAAAATGGATATGCAGCATCAGCTAACAAGCAGTATATATTTTTTTATAACCAAATTCAGTTTCTGCTGCCTTATGCTGAACCATGATCTACATCGTCATCCATGGACCAAATTGAAGACAACCGTGAAAACTAAAATAAAGAAAATGGTGCCCTTGCCAGAAACAAGGGTCCCAACACTTAGCAAGGGAAAAAAAAAAAAACTACATCAGCTCTAGAATAGGACATATTAGCAAAAATTTCAAAGAGCATGGGCACGAAATTATCAAAGGGCATTAATGAAGACGACCCAGATAGGCTTTTACTGTTATCACTGCTACCTGATCGGAAATCAATTCCCGAAGGAGGTAAACTGAACGTGAAATGTGACTTATTAAATGTTTACTGGAAGCATAAGTTACAGCACAAATTCAAGTACCATAATATTTTCACACCAGCCTGTATTCAACACAGTGAATACCCTATTGCAAGCAGGTCACAGATTTCGTCTAGTGCTTATGTCCTTGGTCCTTCCGCTTAATTTACCAGTACTACATGTCTTCGTACTGTTGATACACATGCAGCTACACATGTGCATTCGCACGCAGATTCCAATGCTTCTGCAGCATCGGATGCGTCTGTGAAAGGGTCTATTATACATTACATGTTTATATCGAGACATTCGTTAATGTGCATCTGTTCTGTGTTTCCTGAGGTATGAAACTTTTAAAGCTAGTTGTCAGCCATTAATTCCATTTGCAATGTAATATTGCTACAGCATTATAAATATGCGTATATTTTGTGCCACAACAGTTTTTCGCAGTTTTCCACTGTAATAAAACATTTCTGCTAATCACTCTACTATGATTTGTTTCTATATTATCAAGATAGTAACGGCTGGTAGAATGAGCAGACATGTACCTTGTAATACAGTGGCACATTTTCTGGATCCTTTGTAAATCGGGATACTAAAATTGACCGGATTGTTGCAATTTGGTGAATGGTACAGACACAAAGAGTGGAGTTTCTTGGTGCTCCCCAATACTGCAGTGTATTCATTATATAGTTTTCTCCTTCAAAATGTCATCCCGCATCACTACATTTATAAAACACATATAAAATACACTGAAATGTGTTTTATACTGCTATGTTCGTATATTTACAAAGAAAATGAGTTAATATTAACGAATTAACTGTAATGTAATTGCAAGCCTTTCTTATGCAGAAATAATTATTTTCATGTTGGTAGTCTCTCGTGTTATGTGATTTTGAAGAACAGATAACAGATCGTAGAACGATGTTCTCGACATTCGAAAATAATCAAAGAATTTTGTGCTATCTTCTTTCAGATCTTCGTACAAAATATGGAACTGCCACTTTACTATATGGCTGCTCACCAAAGGGTGTACCCAAAACCGACGGTAACGTTTTCGAATCCTCCTCTTTACGAGAAGTGCTAGTAAAAGTGTTTCTTCATCTGAATCCATTTTGCGACTGCCCTCGCATCTGTGGCTCGGTAGTTGCGCCACCGTGTCGCCGAAACTCGCCACTCGGTCGCGTCACTCTGTGGCGCCACTAGCCGCGAGCATCAGCTACTCTGTCTCACCACAGATTGGCCCGTGTGCTACGGGCCGCCATAAGCTCCGGAGCAGCGACACCGGGTAACCAGTCCATTGTCACTGTGACAACCCCCGTGAAGACTCACAGGAGCACAGATATTCGGCTCTTATTACAACAGTAGGTTTCCTCAAACACACCGGATGAGGTACCATGAGAGGGCACACATATTACTCACAATGGGGACTAACTACTGTCCGAGAGAATGGGGCATCACAACTCCTAGGGCACTAAAAACTACAAGTTTTTATCTACTAACAATATTAAATTCTTTCAAGCTCTAAATATAATTCCTTTTTACATTTTAAAGGTATCATTAAAATTCATATTCGTATTTTCTAACAAATTATTTTTTTTTATAATCTCATAAATAATTACGCGACATATAATAAATCTATGTTTATCCTCATAATGGAGAACTGGGGTGGGTTATACTTAATTCACTTAAACATAAAACTTTTTACAGTGACATATATGTAATTTAAATTCCTTTGTGTGGAAAATGTGGAACAGACGGAACAAGTGTAACAGGTGCTAAGAAACAAATAATTTCAATGGTCTGTTCCACTGAGGCACTAGCTCTGAGGTAATGTAATCTACCTTAATAATGTGTTTGGATCAACATAATCCCCACTCTATAAACCTACATCCTTCCGGTGCACATTCACCTTTCCCTGTAATTTTTTATGGTGCACCATTAATTTATGCAATACTTCTTCTCAGACCTTCACCAAATACTTATTGCTCGCATTTCCCACACAAAAATGTTGCAACACCCACACATTTAATAAGGGGTGTAATAATTTTCTTCCTGAAAATACCTCCGCAAGGGTGCCCATATCTCGATATCCTGCCTAACACTAGCCCATGTAAAAATCCCCATAATTCGGGAAATCGTCTTGTCCCTGCCTATGTGACCACTAAAGAAAGATTCACGAAAACATTTGAATACAATGTGTCGTAAATTCATCTGTACAAACACACGAAATTTCTTTTTTTTTTTTTTNATTCACGAAAACATTTGAATACAATGTGTCGTAAATTCATCTGTACAAACACACGAAATTTCTTTTTTTTTTTTTTCGTCCATAAGCCTACAAAGCCTTACGTGCAGCATAGCCTGATGTTCCATTTGACATTAACTAANTTTTTTTTTTTTTCGTCCATAAGCCTACAAAGCCTTACGTGCAGCATAGCCTGATGTTCCATTTGACATTAACTAATGACATTCAGCATATTTTTTCTGGTTCATCTTTAAATCTACA